>JBBBDQ010023811.1:0-33917 GCA_037127315.1 Ascarosepion bandense
CTTTCTAAATCACCCCTTACATCTTGATACCTAACAACGGACTACCACACTTGATTATGTGCTGGGCGCATTTGAGCAAGAATTATTAAAACTCTTTCTAAATCACACTACATCTTGGTACCTATCTCCATGGACCCTTACTTGATTATTATGTGCTGGGCACAGTTGGAGCAAGAGACCAACAAAACTCTTTCTAAATCACCCCTTACATCTTGGTACCGAACTCCATGGACTACCACCCACTTGATTATTATGTGCTGGGCGCATTTGAGCAAGCCAACAAAAACTCTTTCTAAATCACCCCTTACATCTTAGTACCTATCTCCATGGACTACCACCCACTTGATTATTATGTGCTGGGCATGGTGAGCAGAGACCAG
The DNA here is from genome assembly GCA_037127315.1 of Ascarosepion bandense. Taxonomy (NCBI): domain Eukaryota; kingdom Metazoa; phylum Mollusca; class Cephalopoda; order Sepiida; family Sepiidae; genus Ascarosepion; species Ascarosepion bandense. The sequence continues at coordinate 381 of JBBBDQ010023811.1, forward strand.
CAAAACTCTTTCTAAATCACCCCTTACATCTTGGTACCTAACTCCATGGACTGCCACCCACTTAGTTATTATGTGCTGGGCGCATTTGAGCAAGGGCCAACAAAACTCTTTCTAAATCACCCCTTACATCTTGGTACCTAACTCCATGGACTACCCACCCACTTGATTATGTGCTGGGTAACATTTGGGCAAGAGACCAACAAAACTCTTAAATCACCCCTTACATCTTGATACCTAACCTCATGGACTGCCACCCACTTGATTATTATGTGCTGGGCACGAAGATAAGGCAGAGCCAACAAACTCTTTCATACTACATCTGGTATAGCTCACATTGCTCTTCTGATTATTATGCTGGGCACGCAGTTGAGCAGAGACCAACAAAACCTTTCTAAATCACCCACACATCTGGTACCTAGCTACGAACTGCCACCACTTGATAAACATGCTGGGCACCCAGTTGAGCAAGAAGAGACCAACAAAACTCTTTCTAAATCACCCTTACATCTTGGTACCTAACTACTTGGACTACACCACCCACTTGATTATTATGTGCTGGGCGCAGTTGGGCAAAGACCAACAAAACTCTTTCTAAATCACCCCTTACATCTTGGTACCGAACTCCATGGACTGCCACCCACTTGATTATTATGTGCTGGGCACCGGTGAGCAAAGACCAACAAAACTCTTTCTAAATCACCCCTTACATCTTGATGCTAACTCATGAACTGCCACCCCTTGATTATTATGTGCTGGGCGCAGTTGAGCAAGAGACCAACAAAACTCTTTCTAAATCACCCCTTACATCTTGGTACCGAACTCTCATGGACTGCCACCCACTTGATTATTATGTGCTGGGCGCAGTTGAGCAAGAGACCAACAAAATATAAATCACCCTTACATGCAGTACCTAACTCCATGAACTGCCACCCGCTGATTATTATGTGCTGGGCGCAGTTGAGCAAGAGACCAACACAAACCTTTCTAAATCACCCCTTACATCATGGTACCTAACTCCATGGACTGCCACACTTGATTATTATGTGCTGGGCGCAGTTGAGCAGAAGACCAACAAATATACAATCTTGCCACACATCTTGGTACCGAACTCCATGGACTGCCACCCACTTGATTATTATGTGGGCTGGTTGGGCAAGAAGACCAACAAAAACTCTTTCTAAATCACCCCTTACATCTTGGTACCTAACTCCATGAACTGCCACCCACTTGATTATTATGTGCGAACAGTTGAACAGAAGACCAACAAAACTCTTTCTAAATCACCCCTTACATCTTGGTACCTAACTCCATGGACTGCCACACTTGATTATTATGTGCTGCTTGGGCGCAGTTGAGCAAGAGACCAACAAAACTCTTTCCTAAATCACCCCTTCTGTCTTGGTACCTAACTCCATGAGCCACCCACTTGATTATTGCAATATTGCTGGGCGCATTTGAGCAAGAGACCAACAAAACTCTTTCTAAATCACCCCTTACATCTTGGTACCTATCTCCATGGACTACCGCCACTTGATTATTATGTGCTGGGTGAGGATTGAGCAAGAGACCAACAAAACTCTTTCTAAATCACCCCTTACATCTTGGTACGAACTCCATGGACTACCACCACTTGATTATTATGTGCTGGGCGCATTTGAGCAAGGCTAATCAAGACTCTTTCTAAATCACCCCTTACATCTTGGTATTTTCTAACTCCATGGACTACCACCCGCGCCAGTTATTATGTGCTGGGCGCGACGACGAAGACCAGCAAAACTCTTTCTAAATCACCCTTACATCTTGATTTTCTAACTCCATGGACTGCCACCCACTTGATTATTATGTGGGCGCAGTTGAGCAAGAGACCAACAAAACTCTTTCTAAATCACCCCTTACATCTTGGTACCGAACTCCATGGACTACCACCAACTTGATTATTATGTGCTGGGCGCATTTGAGCAAGAGACCAACAAAACTCTTTCTAAATCACCCTTACATCTTGGTACCTAACTCCGGCCTGGACTACCACCCACTTGATTATTATGTGCTGGTACGGTTGAGCAAAGAGACCAACAAAACTCTTTCTAAATCACCCCTTACATCTTGGTACCTATCTCCATGGACTACCACCCACTTGATTATTATGTGCTGGGCGCAGTTGAGCAAAGAGACCAACAAAAATACTTCAATCACCCCTTACATCTTGGTACCTAATAACATTTACCAACAGTTATTATGTGCTGGGCACATTTGAGCAAGAGACCAACAAACTCTTACAATCCACCCCCACCCATCTTAGTACCTATCTCCATGGACTACCACCCACTTGATTATTATGTGGGCGCAGTTGAGCAAGAGACCAACAAACTTCACTAAATCACCCCTTACATCTTGGTACCTATCTCCATGGACTACCACCCACCCGTTATTATGTGCTGGGCGCAGTTGAGCAAGAGACCAACAAAACTCTTTCTAAATCACCCCTTACATCTTGGTACGAACTCCATGGACTACCACCAACTTGATTATTATGTGCTGGGCGCATTTTGAGCAAAGAGACCAACAAACTCCTTTCTAAATCACCCACTTACATCTTGGTACCTAACTCCGCGGACTACCACCCGCTGATTATTATTATGTGCTGGGCGCATTTGAGCAAGAGACCAACAAAACTCTTTCTAAATCACCCCTTACATCTTGGTACCGAACTCCATGGACTACCACCCACTTGATTATTATATGTGCTAAGGGCGCATTTGAGCAAAGACCAACAAAACTCTTTCTAAATCACCCCTTACATCTTGGTACCGAACTCCATGGACCACCACCACTTGATTATTGGGCGCATTTGAGCAAGAGACCAACAAAACTCTTTCTAAATCACCCCTTACATCTTGGTACCGAACTCCATGGACCACCACCAACTTGATTATTATGTGCTGGGCGCATTTGAGCAAGAGACCAACAAAACTCTTTCTAAATCACCCCTTACATCTTGTTACCTATCTCCATGGACTACCACCCACTTGATTATTCTGTGCTGGGCACATTTGAGCAAGAGACCAACAAAACTCTTTCTAAATCACCCCTTACATCTTGGTACCGAACTCCATGGACTACCACCAACTTGATTATTATGTGCTGGGCGCATTTGAGCAAGAGACCAATAGCTCTTTTAAATCACCCCATCTTAACGAACTCCATGGACTACCACCCACTTGATTATTATGTGCTGGGCGCATTTGAGCAAAGACCAACAAAACTCTTTCTAAATCACCTTACATCTTGGTACCAGCGCCATGGACTACCCACCAACTTGATTATTATGCTGCCGGCGCATTTGGGCAAAGAGACCAACAGCTTTCTTTCAAATCTGCCCCTTACATCTTGGTACCTATCTCCATGGACTACCACCACTTGAGTTATTATGCTGAAGCATTTGAGCAAGAAGACCAACAAAACTCTTTCTAAATCACCCCTTACATCTTGGTACCAGACTCCATGGACCCTGGGCAACAGATTATTATGTGCTGGGCGCATTTGAGCAAGAGACCAACAAAACTCTTCCTAAATCCCCCTTACATCTTGGTACCGAACTCCATGGACTGCCACCACTTGATTATTATGTGCTGGGCGCAGTTGAGCAAGAGACCAACAAAACTATTTCTAAATCACCCCTTACATCTTGGTACCGAACTCCATGGACTACCACCAACTTGATTATTATGTGCTGGGCGCATTTGAGCAAGAGACCAACAAAAACTCTTTCTAAATCTTCTTATCAGTACCGGGCTTTCCGCAATTACCACCAACTTGATTATTATGTGCTGGGCGCATTTGAGCAAGAGACCAACCAAAACTCTTTCCTAAATCTTATACATCTTGGTACCGAACTCCATGGACTACCTCAACTTGATTGACCCATGTGCTGGGCGCATTTGAGCAAGAGACCAACAAAACTCTTCTAAATCACCCCTTGTCTGGTACCGAACTCCATGGACTACCACCAACGATTATTATGTGCTGGGCGCCGAACCAAAGACCAACAAAACTCTTTCTAAATCACCCTACATCTTGGTACCTAACTCCATGGACTACCACCAACTTGATTATTATGTGCTGGGCGCATTTGAGCAAGAGACCAACAAAACTCTTTCTAAATCACCCTTACATCTTGTTGCCTATCTCCATGGACTACCACCAACTTGATTATTATGTGCCGACTTTGATTGAGCAAGAGACCAACAAAGCTCTTTCTAAATCACCCCTTACATCTTGGTACCGAACTCCATGGACTACCACCAACGATTATTATGCTGGGCGCAGTTGAGCAAGAGATGCTCAACTATACAAATCACCCCTTACATCTTGGTGCCTATCTCCATGGACTACCACCAACTTGATTATTATCATGCTGGGGCGCAGCAGGCCAAGAGACCAGCAAACTCTTTCTAAATCACCCTTACATCTTGGTACCGCTCCATGGACTACCACCAACAGTTAATATGTGGGGCGCATTTGGCGGTATTAACAAACTCTTTCTAAATCACCCTTACATCTTGGTACCTATCTCCATGGACTACCACCAACTTGATTATTATGTGCTGGGCGCATTTGAGCAAGAGACCAACAAAACTCTTTCTAAATCACCCACACATTGGTACCTCTCTCCACAGGACTTACCACCAACTTGATTATTATGCTGGGCGCATTTGAGCAAGAGACCAACAAAACTCTTTCTAAATCACTACTTACATCTTGGTACCATCTCCATGGACTACACCAACTTGATTATTTATGCTGAAGCATTTGGGCAAAGACCAACAAAACTCTTTCTAAATCTGCCCCTTGTCTGATGCCTATCTCCATATGGACTACCACCAACTTGATTGATATGTGCTGGGCGCATTTGAGCAAGTGACCAACAAACCTCAACTGCAAATCACCTTTACATCTTGGTACCTATCTCCATGGACTACCACCAACTTGATTATTATGTGCTGGGCGCATGCATTTGGGGCAAGAGACCAACAAAACTCTTTCTAAATCACCCCTTACATCTTGGTACCTATCTCCATGGACTACCACCAACGGATTGTGTATGCTGGGCGCATTTGAGCAAGAGACCAACAAACTATTTCTAAATCACCCTTGCATCATTACCATTTCTCTCCATGGACTACCACCAACTTGATTATTAATATTATAGGCGCATTTGAGCAAGAGACCAACAAAACTCTTTCTAAATCACCCCTTACATCTTGGTACCTATCTCCATGGACCTACCAACTTGATTATTATGTGCTGGGCGCATTTGAGCAAGAGACCAACAAGCACTCACCCTAAATCACCCCTTACATCTTGGTACCTATCTCCATGGACTACTACCAACTTTGATTATTATGTGCTGGGCGCAGTTGAGCAAGAGACCAACAAAACTCTTTCTAAATCACCCCTTACATCTTGGTAGCTATCTCCATGGTCTACCAACTTGGACCAATAACCTTTAGGCGCATTTGAGCAAAGAAGACCAACAAAACTCTTTTCTAAATCACCCCTTACATCTTGGTACTAACTCCATGGACTACCACCAACTTGATTATTATGTGCTGGGCGCAGTTGAGCAAGAGACCAGCAAACTCTTTCTAAATCACCCCTTACATGGTAGCTATCTCCGTGGACTACCCACCAACTTGGTCTTATGTCACAGGCGCATTTGGAGCAGAGACCAACAAAACTCTTTCTAAATTATACAACACATCTGCAAGTACCTGTCATGGACTACCACCAACTTGAGTTATTATGTGCTGGGCGCAGTTGACGAAGAACCAACAAAACTCTTTCTAAATCACCACCCATCTTTTAGTACCTATCTCCATGGACTACCACCAACTTGATTATTATGTGCTGGGCGCATTTGAGCAAGAGACCAACAAAACTCTTTCTAAATCACCCCTTACATCTTGGTAGCTATCTATTGGACTACCACCAACTTGATTATTATGTGCTGGGCGCAGTTGTAGGAGCAAGAGACCAACCAAACTCTTTCTAAATCACCCCTTACATCACAGTACCTATCTCCATGGACTACCACCAACTTGATTATTATGTGCTGGGCATTTGAGCAAGAGACCAACAAACTCTTTCTAAATCACCCCTTACATCTTGTGGTACCTATCTCCATGGACCACCACCAGCAGGTTATTATGTGCTGGGCGCAGTTGGGCAAGAGACCAACAAAACTCTTTCTAAATCACCCCTTACATCTTGGTACCTATCTCCATGGTTCTGCCAACCGGTTATTATGTGCTGGGCGCATTTGAGCAAAGAACCAACGAGCTCACTTTTCTATCACCCCTTACATCTTGGTAGCTATCTCCATGGATTACCACCAACTTTGATTATTATGTGCTACAGGCGCAGTTGGGCAAGAGACCAACAAAACTCTTTCTAAATGTACTTACATCTTGGTAGCTATCTCCATGGACTACCACCAACTTGGTCAATATGTGCTGGGCGCAGTTGAGCAAGAGACCAACTTCAAACTCTTTCTAGGCCCACACTTGTCTTGGTACCTATCTCCATGGACTACCACCAACTTGATTATTATGTGCTACAGGCGCATTTGAGCAAGAGACCAACAAAACTCTTTCTAAATCACCCCTTACATCTTGGTACCTATCTCCATGGACTACCACCAACTTGATTATTATGTGCTGGGCGCATTTGACGAGGCCAACGAAACTCTTTCTAAATCACCCCTTACATCTTAGTACCTATCTCCATGGACTACCACCCAACTTGATTATTATGTGCTGGGCACATTTGGGCAAGTGACCAACAAAACTCTTTCTAAATCACCCCTTACATCTTGGTACCTATCTCCATGGACTACCACCAACTTGATTATTATGTACCAGAGCGCATTTTGGGCAAAGACCAACAAAACTCTTCTAAATCACCCCTTACATCTTGGTACCTATCTCCATGGACTACCCAACTTGATTATTATGTGCTGGGCGCATTTGAGCAAGATGGCAAAACTCTTTCTAGTCACCCCTTACATCTTGGTACCTATCTCCGCGGACTTACCACCAACTTGATTGTGTAATTGCTGGGTGCATTTGAGCAAGAGACCAACAAACTCTTTCCTAAATCACCCCTTACATCTTGGTACCTATCTCCATGGACTACCACCAACTTGATTATTATGTTGCTGGGCGCATTTGGGCAAAGACTAGCAAAACTCTTTCTAAATCACCCCTTACATCTTGGTACCTATCTCCATGGACTACCACCAACTGGATTATTATGTGCTCTGGGCGCATTTGGCAAGTGACCAACAAACTCTTCTCAAATCACCCCTTACATCTTGGTACCTATCTCCATGGACTACACCAACCCAGTTATTATGTGCTGGGCGCATTTGAGCAAGAGACCAACAAAACTCTTCTAAATCACCCCTTACATCTTGGTACCTATCTCCATGGACTACCACCAACTTGGTTATTATGTGCTGGGCGCATTTGGTAAAGTCGTGAAAATATCACTAATCACTACATACTTCTTTGGTACCGAACTCCATGGACTACCACCAACTTGATTATTATGTGCTGGGCGCATTTGAGCAAGACCAACAAAACTCTTTCTAAATCACCCTGTCTTGGTACCTATCTCCATGGACTACCACCAACTTGATTATTATGTGCTGGGCGCATTCCCGGGCAAAGAGACCAACAAAACTCTTTCTAAATCACCCCTTACATCTTGGTACCTAACTCCATGGACTACCCACCAACTTGATTATTATGTGCTGGGCGCATTTGAGCAAGAGACCAACAAAACTCTTTCTAAATCACCGCCCCTGCTCTTGGTACTATCTCTACTTGGACTACCACCAACTTGATTATTATGTGGGCGCAGTTGAGCAAGAGACCAACAAAACTCTTTCTAAATCACCATACATCGCGGTACCGAACTCCATGGACTACCACCAACTTGATTATTATGTGCTGGGGCGCATTTGAGCAAAAGACCAACCAAACTCTTTCTGATACCTTACATCTTGGTACTATCTCCATGGACTACCACCAAAACTTGATTATTATGTGCTGGGCGCAGTTGAGCAAAGACAACAAAACTCTTTCTAAATCACCCCTTACATCTTGGTACCTATCTCCATGGACTACCACCAACTTGATTATTATGTGGGCGCATTTGAGCAAGACCAACAAAACTCTTTCTAAATCACCTTACATGCTTGGTACCTAACTCCATGGACTACCACCAACTTGATTGTCATGTGCTAGGCGCATTTGAGCAGACCAACAAAACTCTTTCTAAATCACCCTTACATCTTGGTACCTATCTCCATGGACTACCACCAACTTGATTATTATGTGGGCGCATTTGAGCAAGAGACCAACAAAACTCTTTCTAAATCTTACCACATCTTGGTACCGAACTCCATGGACTACCCACCAACTTGATTATTATGTGCTGGGCACGTTGAGCAAAGAGACCAACAAAACTCTTTCTAAATCACCCCTTACATCTTGGTACCGAACTCTTTGGACTACCACCAACTTGATTATTATGGTGCTGGGCGCATTTTGAGCAAAGACCAACCGAGCTCTTTCTAAATCACTACATCTTGGTACCTATCTCCATGGACTACCACCAACTTGATTATTATGTGCTGGGCGCATTTGGTAAAGAAGACCAACAAAACTCTTTCAAATCACCCCTTACATCTTGGTACCTATCTCCATGGACTACCACCCGCCAGTTATTATGTGCTGGGCTTTTGACGGGCAAGAGACCAACAAAACTCTTTCCAATCACCTTTACATCTTGGTACCTATCTCCATGGACTACCACCCACTTGATTATTATGTGCTGGGCGCAGTTGAGCAAGAGACCAAAAAAACTCTTTATAAATCACCCCTTACATCTTGGTACCTATCTCCATGGACTACCACCAACTTGATTATTATGTGCTTGGCGCAGTTGAGCAAGAGACCAACAAAACTCTTTCTAAATCACCCCTTACATCACGGTACCGAATACTTGGACTACCACCAACTTGATTATTATGTGCTGAGCGCATTTGAGCAAGAGACCAACTTGGCCTGTAAAATCACCCCTTACATCTTGGTACCGAACTCCATGGACTACCACCAACTTGATTATTATGTGCTGCTGGGCGCATTTGAGCAAGGCTAAACAAACTCTTTTCCAATCACCCCTTACATCTTGGTACCTAACTCCATGGACTACCACCAACTTGATTATTATGTGCTTGGTGCAGTTGAGCAAGAGACCAACAAAACTCTTTCTAAATCACCCATACCGTGGTACCTAACTCCATGGACTACCACCAACTTGATTATTATGTGCCTGGGCGCATTTGAGCAAAGACCAACAAAAACTCTTCTAAATCACCCTTACATCTGGTACACCGGAACTCCATGGACTACCGCAACTTGATTATTATGTGCTGGGCGCAGTTGAGCAAGAGACCAACAAAACTCTTTCTAAATCCTTACATCTTGGTACCTATCTCCATGGACTACCACCAACTTGATTGTGCTTGGCGCAGTTGAGCAAGAGACCAACAAAACTCTTTCTAAATCACCCCTTACATCTTGGTACCTAACTCATGGACTGCCACACTTGATTATTATGTGCTGGGCGCAGTTGAGCAAGAGACCAACAAAACTCTTTCTAAATCACCCCTTACATCTTGGTACCGAACTCATGGACTACCACCAACTTGATTATTATGTGCTGGGCGCATTTGAGCAAGACTAAAACTCTTTATAAATCACCCCTTACATCTTGGCCACTATCTCCATGGACTACCAACTGATTATTATAGTATGGCGCAGTTGAGCAAGAGACCAACAAAACTCTTTCTAAATCACCCCTTTACATGCAGTACCGAACTCTGGATACCACTTACTTGATTATTATGTGCTGGGCGCAGTTGAGCAAGAGACCAACAAAGCTCTTTCTAAATCACCCCTTGCTCGAGCACCTATCTCCTTGGACTACACCAACAGTTATTATGTGCTTAGCGCAGTTGAGCAAGAAATTCAACCAGCTCACCAATCACCCCTTACATCTTGGTACCTATCTCCGTGGACTGCAACTCCCACGCCAGTTATTGTATGTGACGCAGTTGAGCAAAGAGACCAACAAAACTCTTTCTAAATCACACAACTCAATTTTGCCGAACTCATGGACTACTACTAACCCGGTTATTATAATTTTTTGAGCGCAGTTGAGCAAGAGACCAGCAAAACTCTTTCTAAATCTTGCCATCTTGCATTCGCTCAACTTGGACTACCCACTTGATTATTATGTGCTGGGCGCAGTTGAGCAAGAGACCAACAAAACTCTTTCTCGTCACCACCACATCTTGGTACCTATCTCCTGTGGACTACCACCCACTTGATTATTATGTGCCATTTGATTGTTGAAGACCAACAAAACTCTTTCTAAATCACCCCTTACATCTTGGTACCTATCTCCATGGACTACCACCAACTTGATTATTATGTGCTGGGCGCAGTTGAGCAAAGGGCCGTACAGCTCTTTCCCGTCACCCCTTACATCTTGGTACCTAACTCCATGGACTACCACCAACCCAGTTGATATGTGCTGGGCACGTTTGAGCAAAGAGACCAACAAAACTCTTTCTTCGATACTACATCTTGGTGCCTAACTCCATGGACTACCACCAACTTGATTAATGCTATTGCTGGGCGCAGTTGAGCAAGACAAGCAAACTCTTTCTAAATCACCCCTTACATCGGTACCGAACTCCGCGGACTACGCCAACTTGATTATTATGTACTGGAGCGCAGTTGAGCAAGACAACAAAACTCTTTCTAAATCACCCCTTACATCTTGGTACCTATCTCCATGGACTACCACCAACTTGATTATTAAGGTGCTTGGCGCAGTTGAGCAAAGGGACAACAAAACTCTTTCATCCTTTCACGTGCCAGTGCCTATCTCCACCTGGATACCACCAACTTGATTATTATGTGCTTGGCGCAGTTGAGCAAGAGACCAACAAAGCTGCTTTCTAAATCACCCCTTACATCTTGGTACCTATCTCCATGGACTACCTTCTTCCCACTTGATTATTATGTGCTGGGCACCAGTTGAGCAAAAAGACTGGCAAAAACTCTTTCTAAATCTCACCCCTTACATCTTGGTACCTATCTCCATGGACTTACCACCAACTTGATTATTATGTGCTGGGCGCAGTTGAGCAAGAGACCAACAAAACTCTTTCTAAATCACCCCTTACATCTTGGTACCTAACTCCATGGACTACCACCAACTTGATTATTATGTACTGGGCGCAGTTGAGCAAGCCAACGAAACTCTTTCTAAATCACACTTTACCATCTTGGTACCTAACTCAACGGACTACCACCAACCAGTTATTATGTGCTGGGCGCATTTGAGCAAGAGACCAACAAAACTCTTTCTAAATCACCTTACATCTTGGTACCTAACTCCTTTGATTCTACCAACTTGATTATTATGTGCCAGACTTTTAGACGAGACCAACAAAAACTCTTTCTAAATCACCCCTTACATCTTAGTACCGAACTCCAGCGGAACCACCAACTTGATATTATGTGCTGGGCGCATTTGAACAGAAACCAACAAAACTCTTAAATCTTGCCATCTTGGTACCGCTCCATGGACTACCACCAACTTGATTATTATGTGCTGGGCGCAGTTGAGCAAGAGACCAACAAAACTCTTTCGTCACCCATCTTGATTACAACTCCATGGACTACCACCAACTTGATTATTATGTACTGGAGCGCAGTTGGGCAAGAGACCAACAAAACCTCTTTTTCAAATCACCCTTACATCTTGGTACCTAACTCCATGGACTACCACCAACTTGATTATTATGTGCTGGGCGCATTTGAGCAAGAGACCAGCAAAACTCTTTCTAAATCACCCCTTACATCTTGGTACTAACTCCATGGACTACCACCAACTTGATTATTATGTACTGGGCGCATTTGAGCAAAGACCAACAAAACTCTTTCTAAATCACCCCTTACATCTTGGTACCTAACTCCATGGACTACCACCAACTTGATTATTATGTGCTGGGCGCATTTGAGCAAGAGACCAATAAACTCTTTCTAAATCACCTTACATCTTGGTACCGAACTCATGGACTACCACCAACTTGATTATTATGTGCTGGGCGCATTTGACAAAGACCAGCAAACTCTTCTAAATCACCCCTTACATGCAGTACCTAACTCCATGGACTACCACCAACTTGATTATTATGTGCTGGGCGCAGTTGAGGCAAAAGAGACCAACAAAACTCTTTCTAAATCACCCCTTACATCTTGGTACCGAACTCCATGGACTACCACCAACTTGATTATTATGTGCTGGGCGCAGTTGAGCAAGAGACCAACAAAATATCTCCAATCACCCCTTACATCTTGTACCGAACTCCATGGACTACCACCAACTTGATTATTATTACAGGCGCATTTGAGCAAAGACCAACAAAACTCTTTCATTACCCCTTACATCTTGGTACCTAACTCCATGGACTACCAACTTGATTATTATGTGCTGGGCATTTGAGCAAGAGACCAACAAAACTCTTTCTAAATCACCCCTTACATCTTGGTACCGAACTCCATGGACTACCACCAACTTGATTATTATGTGCTGGGCGCAGTGGCTTGAACAACAAAACTCTTTCTAAATCACCCCTTACATCTTGGTACCGAACTCCATGGACTACCACCAACAGTTATTGCATGTTACTGAAGCATTTGAACGAGGCAACAAAAACTCACCTGATACCCTTACATCTTGGTACCTATCTCCATGGACTACCACCAACTTGGTTATTATGTGCTGGGCGCAGTTGAGCAAGAGACCAACAAAACTCTTTCTAAATCACCCTTACATCTTGGTACCTATCTCCATGGACTACCACCAACTTGATTATTATGTGCTTGGCGCAGTTGAGCAAGAGACCAACAAAACTCTTTCTAAATCACCCTTACATCTTGGTACTAACTCCATGGACTACCACCAACAGTTATTATGTGCTGGGCGCATTTGAGCAAGAGACCAACAAAACTCTTTCTAAATCACCCTTACACTTTCTTGGTACTATCTCCATGGACTACCTACTTGATTATTATGTGCTGGGCGCAGTTGGTAAAGAGACCAACAAAACCACCCTGTTACCCCTTACATCTCTTGGTACCTATCTCCATGGACTACCACCAACTTGATTATTATGTGCTGGGCGCAGTTGAGCAAGAGACCAACAAAACTCTTTCTAAATCACCCCTTACATCTTGGTACCTAACTCCATGGACTACCACCAACTTCGTTAATATGTGCTGGGCGCATTTGGGCAAAGACCAACAAAACTCTTTCTAAATCACCCCCTTACATCTTAGTACCCAGGCTCCATGGACTACCAGCAGGTTATTATGTGCTGGGCGCAGTTGGGCAAAGAGACCAACAAACTCTTTCTAAATCACCCCTTACATCTTGGTACCTATCTCCATGGACTACCACCAACTTGATTATTATGTGCTTGGCGCAGTTGAGCAGAGACCAACAAAACTCTTTCTAAATCACCCCTTATACTGATGCTAACTCCTTGGACTACCACCAACTTGATTATTATGCTGGGCGCATTTGAGCAAGAGACCAACAAAACTCTTTCTAAATCTACCCTTACATCACTTGGTACCGAACTCCATGGACTACCACCAAACACGATTATTATGTGCTGGGCGCATTTGAGCAAGAGACCAACAAAACTCTTTCTAAATCTGCCCCCTTACATCTTGGTACCGACTCCATGGACTACCTGCTTGATTATTATGTGCTGGGCGCATTTGAGCCAGAGACCAACAAAACTCTTTCTAAATCACCCTTACATCTTGGTACCTATCTCCATGGACTACCACCAACTTGATTATTAATATTGCTGGGCCAATTGAGCAAGAGACCAACAAAACTCTTTCTAAATCACCCCTTACATCTGCAGTACCTATCTCCATGGACTACCACCAACTTGATTATTATGTGCTTGGCGCAGTTGAGCAAGAGACCAACAAACCTTTCTAAATCACCCTTACATCTTGGTACCTAACTCCATGGACTTCTGCAGGCAAGTTATTATGTACTGGGCGCATTTGAAGACGAGACCAACAAAACTCTTTCTAAATCACCCCTTACATCTTGGTACCGAACTCCATGGACTACCACCAACTTGATTATTATGTGCTGGGCGCAGTTGAGCAAGACCATTAAAACTCCTTTCTAAATCACCTTACATCTTGGTACCTATCTCCATGGACTACCACCAACTTGATTATTATGTGCTTGGCGCAGTTCCGGAAAAGCGAGAACCAACAAAAACTCTTTCTAAATCACCCCTTACATCTTGGTACCGAACTCCATGGACTACCACCAACTTGATTATTATGTGCTAGGCACCAGTTGAGCAAAGACCAACAAAACCTTTTCTAAATCACCCTTACATCTTGGTACCTATCTCCATGGACTACCACCCACTTGATTATTATGTGCTTGGCACGTTTGAGCAAGGACCCGGCGAACTCTTTCTAAATCACCCCTTACATCTTGGTACCTGACTCCATGGACTGCCGCGCTGATTATTATGTGCTGACTTGTTGAGCAGAGACCAACAAAACTCTTTCTCAAATCACCCCTTACATCTTCCAGTACCGAACTCCATGGACTACCACCAACTTGATTATTATGCTGGGCGCATTTGAGCAGAAGACCAAAAAAACTTCTTTATAAATCACCCCTTACATCCTTGTTACCTATCTCTATGGACTACCACCAACTTGATTATTATGTGCTTGGCGCAGTTGAGCAAGAGACCAACAAAACTCTTTCGTCACCCTTACATCTTGGTACCGAACTCCATGGACTACCACCTTGGATTATTATGTGCTGGGCGCAGTTGAGCAAGAGACCAACAAAACTCTTTCTAAATCACCCCTTACATCTTGGTACCTATCTCCATGGACTACCACCAACTTGATTATTATGTGGCGGCGCAGTTGAGCAAGACCAACAAAACTCTTTCTAATCACCCCTTACCATCTTGGTACCTATCCTCCATGGACTACCACCGCGATTATTATGTGCTGGGCGCAGTTGAGCAAGAGACCAACAAAACTCTTTCTAAATCTTTATACATCTTGGTACCGAACTCCATGGACTACCACCAACTTGATTAATGCTAACGAACATGATTGGGCAGAGACCAACAAAACTCTTTCTAAATCACCTTACATCTTGGTACCTAACCATGGACTACCACCCACTTGATTATTATGTGCTGGGCGCAGTTGAGCAAGAGACCAACAAAACTCTTTCTAAATCACCCCTTATCTTCGGTACCTATCTCCATGGACTACCACCCACTTGATTATTATGTGCTGGGCGCAGTTGAACTAGAGACCAACAAAACTCTTTCTAAATCACCCCTTACATCTTGGTACCTATCTCCATGGACTACCACCACTTGATTATTATGTGCTAGGCGCAGTTGGGCAGACAACAAAAGAAACTCTTTCTAAATCCACTACATCTTGGTACCTATCTCCATGGACTACCACCAACTTGATTATTATGTGGGCGCAGTTGAGCAAGAGACCAACAAAACTCTTTCTAAATCACCCCTTACATCTTGGTACCGAACTCCATGGACTACCACCAACGGATTATTATGTGCTGGGCACGGATTGGGCGAAGACTGGCAAAACTCTTTCTAAATCACCCTTACATCTTGGGCTAACTCCATGGACCACCACCAACTTGATTATTATGTGCTGGGCGCAGTTGAGCAAGAGATAACAAAACTCTTTCTAAATCACCCCTTACATCTTGTTGAACTCCATGGACTACCACCAACTTGATTGTTATGTGCTGAGCGCATTTGAGCAAAGACCAACAAAACTCTTTCTAAATCACCCCTTACATCTTGGTACCTAACTCCATGGACTACCACCAACTTGATTATTATGTGCTGGGCACTCCAGTTGGAGCAAAGACCAACAAAACTCTTTCTAAATCACCCCTTACATCTTGTTTTCCGAACTCTGGCTTGGACTGCCACCAACTTGATTATGTGCTGGGCGCAGTTGAGCAAGAGACCAACAAAACTCTTTCTAAATCCACCCCTGCATCTTATTTTCTCCATGGACTACCACCAACTTGATTATTATGTGCTTGGCGCAGTTGAGCAGAGACCAACAAAAACTTCTTTCTAAATCACCCCTTACATCTTGGTACCTCTCTCCATGGACTACCACCAACTTGATTATTATGTGCTTTGCGCAGTTGAGCAAGACCAACAAAACTCTTTCTAAATCACCCTTACATCTTGGTACCTATCTCCATGGACTACCACCCACTTGATTATTATGTGCTGGGCGCAGTTGAGCAAGAGACCAACAAAACTCTTTCTAAATCACCCCTTACATCTTGGTACCTATCTCCATGGACTACCACCAACTTGATTATTATGTATTATGGGCGCAGTTGAGCAAGTTAAACAAACTCTTTCTAAATCACCCCTTACATCTTGGTACCTATCTCCATGGACTACCACCCACTTCTTGATTATTATGTGCTTGGCGCAGTTGAGCAAGAGACCAACAAAGCTCTCTTTCTAAATCACCCCCTTACATCTGGTACCTATCTCCATGGACTACCACCAACTTGATTATTATGTGCTGGGCGCAGTTGAGCAAGAGACCAACAAAACTCTTTCTAATCTTATACATCTTGGTACCTAACTCCATGGACTACCACCAACTTGATTATTATGTGCTGGGCGCAGTTGAGCAAGAGACCAACAAAACTCTTTCTAAATCACCCCCTTACATCGCGGTACCTATCTCCATGGACCCACACTTGATTATTATGTGCTTGGCGCAGTTGAGCAAGAGACCAACAAAACTCTTTCTAAATCACCCCATACCATCTTGGTACCTATCTCCATGGACTACCACCCACTTGATTATTATGTGCTTGGCGCAGTTGAGCAAGAGACCAACAAAACTCTTTCTAAATCACCCCTTACATCTTGGTACCTATCTCCATGGACTACCACCAACTTGATTATTATGCTGCTGGGCGCAGTTGAGCAAGAGACCAACAAAACTCTTTCTAAATACCCCTTACATCTTGGTACCTAACTCCATGGACTACCACCAACTTGATTATTATGTGCTGGGCGCAGTTGAGCAAGAGACCAACAAAACTCTTTCTAAATCACCCCTTACATCTTGGTACCTAACTCCATGGACTACCACCAACTTGATTATTATGTGCTGGGCGCATTTGGTAAAGACCAACAAAACTCTTTCTAAATCACCCCTTACATCTTGGTACCTAACTCCATGGACTACCACCAACTTGATTATTATGTGGAGCGCATTTGGGCAAGAGACCAACAAAACTCTTTCTAAATCACCCCTTACATCTTGGTACCTAACTCACATGGACTACCACCAACTTGATTATTATGTGCTGGGCGCAGTTGGGCAAGAGACCAACAAAACTCTTTCTAAATCACCCCTTACATCTTGGTACCTATCTCCATGGACTACCACCCACTTGATTATTATGTGCTTGGCGCAGTTGAGCAAGAGACCAACAAAACTCTTTCTAAATCACCCCTTACATCTTGGTACCTATCTCCATGGACTACCACAACTTTGATTATTATGTGCTGGGCGCAGTTGAGCAAGAGACCAACAAAAACTCTTTCTAAATCACCCCTTACATCTTGGGCCTAACTCCATGGACTACCACCAACTTGATTATTATGTGCTGGGCACAGTTGAGCAAGAGACCAACAAACTCTTTCTAAATCCACCCTTACCATCTTGGTACCTAACTCCATGGACTACCACCAACTTGATTATTATGCCTTTGGCGCATTTGAGCAAGAGACCAACAAAACTTCTTTCTAAATCACTACTTACATCTTGACACCTAACTCCATGGACTACCACCAACTTGATTAAACCTGTATGGGCGCATTTGAGCAAGAGACCAACAAAACTCTTTCTAAATCGCGCCATCTTGGTACCGAACTCCATGGACTACCGCAACCAGTTATTATGTGCTGGGCGCATTTTTAGGCAAAAAAGAGACCAAACAAAACTCTTTCTAAATCACCCCTTACATCTTGGTACCTAACTCCATGGACTACCACCAACTTGATTATTATGTGCTGGGCGCAGTTGAGCAAGATAACAAACTCTTTCTAAATCACCCCTTACATCACCGTACCTAACTCCATGGACTACCACCAACTTAGTTATTATGTTGGGCGCAGTTGAGCAAGAGACAACAAAACTCTTTCTAAATCACCCTTACATCTTGGTACCTAACATGGATACCTTGATTATTATCTTGTGGGCGCATTTGAGGCAAAGAATGAGCCTCTTCGTCTTGCCACGTACCAGTACCTAACTCCATGGACTACCATAACGATTATTATGTGCTGGTCGCATTTGAACGAGAGACCAACAAAACTCTTTCTAAATCACCCCTTACATCTTGTTACCGAACTCCATGGACTACCACCAAACGGTTATTATGTGCTGGGCTGCCCAAGGGCAAGAGACCAACAAAACTCTTAAATCACCCCTTACATCTTGGTACCTAACTCCATGGACTACACCAACTTGATTATTATGTGCTGGGCGCAGTTGAACAGAGACCAACAAAACTCTTTCTAATCACCCCTTACATCTTGGTACCGAACTCCATGGACTACCAACTTGATTATTATGCTGGGCGCAGTTGAGCAAGAGACCAACAAAACTCTTTCTAAATCACCCTTACATCTTGGTACCTAACTCCATGGACTACCACCAACTTGATTATTATGTGCTGGGCGCATTTGAGCAAGAGACCAACAAACTCTTTCTAAATCACCCCTTACATCTTGGTACCGAACTCCATGGACTACCACCAACTTGATTATTATGTGCTGGGCACAGTTGAGCAAGAGACCAACAAAGCTCTTTCTAATCCTTACATCTGCGTGCCGAACTCCATGGACTACCACCAACTTGATTATTATGTGCTGGGCGCATTTGAGCAAGAGACCAACAAACTCTTTCTAAATCACCCCTTACATCTTGGTACCGAACTCCATGGACTACCACCAACTGATTAGTATATGCTGGGCGCATTTGGGCAAGAGACCAACAAAACTCTTTCTAAATCCGCCCCCTTACATCTTGGTACCGAACTCCATGGACTACCACCAACTTGATTATTATGTGCTGGGCGCATTTGAGCAGAAGACCAAGCAAACTCCACTAGTCACCCTTACATCTTGGTACCTAACTCCATGGACTACCACCAACTTGATTATTATGTGCTGGGCGCATTTGAGCAAGAGACCAACAAAACTCTTTCTAAATCACCCCTTACATCTTGGTACCGAACTCCTTGGACTTCTACCACCAACTTGATTATTATGTGCTGGGCGCATTTGAGCAAGAGACCAACAAAACTCTTTCTAAATCACCCCTTACATCATTTGGCCTAACTCCATGGACTACCACCAACTGATTATTATGTGCTGGGCGCAGTTGAGCAAAGAGACCAACAAAACTCTTTCTAAATCACCCCTTACATCTTGGTACCGAACTCCATGGACTACCAACTTGATTATATAATGCTAGGGCGCAGTTGACAAGAATGACAAACTACTTTCGATACACTGATAACGGTACCTAACATCCATGGACTACACCGACTTGATTATTATGTGCTGGTACCAGTTGGGCAAAGACCAACAAAACTCTTTCTAAATACCCATACATCTTGGTACCTAACTCCATGGACTACTACAAACTTCCCAGTTATTATGTGCTGGTACATTTGAGCAAAGACCAACAAAACTAACTAGAAAATCACCCTTACATCTTGGTACCGAACTCCGCGGACTACCACCAACTTGATTCTGTGCTGGGCGCATTTGAGCAAGACAACAAACTCTTCGTCTTGCCATGCCTTGTTACCGAACTCCATGAATTCTGCCGCTTGATTATTAACAATATGGGCGCAGTTGAGCAAGAGACCAACAAAACTCTTTCTAAATCACCCCTTACATCTTGGTGCCTAACTCCGCGGATACCGCAACAGTTATTATGTTGCTGAGCGCATTTGAGCAAGAAGACCAACAAAACTCTTCCTACGTCACACATACATCTTGGTACGAACTCGCGGACTACCTGGCAAGTTATTATGTGCTGGGCGCAGTTGAACGAGAGACCATAAAACTCTTTCTAAATCACCCGCCGCTCAAGTACCATTCCATGGACCACCAACTTGATTATTATGTACAGAGCTTTGCATTTTGAGCAGGGACAACGAAACTCTACTAATCACCCTTACATCTTGTTTTATCCATGGACTACACCAAACACGTTATTGTATATACATTTTTCGTAGTTTGAGCAAGAGACCAACAAAACTCTTTCTAAATCACCCTTACATACCGTTGCAAACTCCATGGACTACCACTAGCAGTTATTATGTGGGCGCAAGTTGAGCAAGAGACCAACAAAACTCTTCTAAATCTTGTACATCATAATTTTAACTCCATGGACTACCACCAACTTGATTATGCTGGAGCGCAGTTGAGCAAAGAATACAACAATTCTTTTAAAATCACCCCTTACATCTTGGTACCGAACTCCTTGGACTACCACCAACTTGATTATTGTAACAGTTTCAGTTAGACACGAAGACCAACCACTTCTCCGTCACCCTTACATCTTGTTACTCCATGGACTGCTTCACTCTTGATTATTATGTGCTGGGCGCAGTTGAGCAAGCTAAACAAATATACTCTCGTCACCCTTACATCCATGGCTGGAACTCCATGGACTACCACAAACGGACTATTATGTGCTGGTACAGTTGAACGAGACCAACAAAACTCTTTCTAAATCACCCATCTTGGTACCTATCTCCATGGACTACCACCAACTTGGTTATTAGTAGCAGCGCAGTTGAGCAGACCAACAAAACTCTTTCTAAATCACCCCTTACATCTTGGTACCGAACTCCATGGACTACCACCAACTTGATTATTATGTGCTGGGCGCATTTTGAGCAAGAGACCAACAAAACTCTTCTACGTCTTACATCTTGGTACCGAACTCCATGGACTACCAACTTCGGTGTATTATGAGGCGCAGTTGAGCAAGAGACCAACAAAACTCTTTCTAAATCACCCCTTACATCTTGGTACCAGACTCCATGGACTACCACCAACTTGATTATTATGTGCTGGGCGCAGTTGAGCAAGAGACCAACAAAACTCTTTCTAAATCACATACATCTTGGTACCTAATTTCCATGAACACCACAAACTTGATTAATATGTGCTGGGCGCAGTTGAGTGAGAGACCAACAAAACTCTTTCTAAATCACCCCTTACATCTTGGTACCAAACTCATGGACACAACTTGATTATTATGTGCTGGGCGCAGTTGAGCAAGAGACCAACAAAACTCTTTCTAAATCACCCCTTACATCTTGGTACCTAACTCCATGGACTGCCACCCACTTTGATTATTATGTGCTGGGCGCAGTTGAGCAAGAGACCAACAAAACTCTTTCTAAATCACCCCTTACATCTTGGTACCGAACTCCATGGACTACCACCAACTTGATTATTATGTGCTGGGCGCAGTTGAGCAAGAGACAGCAAAACTCTTTCTAAATCACCCCTTACATCTTGGTACCTATCTCCTTGGACTACCTTTTAACTTGATTATTATGTGCTTGGCGCAGTTGAGCAAGACCAACAAAACTCTTTCTAAATCACCCCTTACATCTTGGTACCGAACTCCATGGACTACTATAACTTGATTATTATGTGCTGGGCGCATTGCAGGCAAGAGACCAACAAAACTCTTTCTAAATCCTTTAACCACATCTTGGTACCTAACTCCATGGACTACCACCAACTTGATTATTATGTGCACCAGGCGCAGTTGAGCAAGAGACCAACAAAACTCTTTCTAAATCACCCCTTACATCTTGTTACCGAACTCCATGGACTACCACCAACTTGATTATTATGTGCTGGGCGCAGTTGAGCAAGAAGCCAACAAAACTCTTTCTAAATCACCCCTTACATCTTGGTACCCTAACTCCATGGACTACCGTTTCAATTATTATGTGCTGGGCGCAGTTGAGCAAGAGACCAACCAAACAACTTTCTAAATCTTGCCATCTTGGTACCTATCTTAAGGACCTGCTAGCTTGATTATTATGTGCTGGGCGCAGTTGAGCAGAGACCAACAAAACTCTTTCTAAATCACCCCTTACATCTTGGTACCTATCTCCATGGACTACCACACTAATGATTATTATGTGCTTGGCGCAGTTGAGCAAGAGACCAACAAAACTCTTTCTAAATCACCCCTTACATCTTGGTACCAAGAACTCCATGGACTACTTCCAACTTGATTATTATGTACTGGGCACCAGTTGAGCAAGAGACCAACAAAACTCTTTCTAATCTTCATCTACGGTACCGAACTCCATGGACTACCACCCACTTGATTATTATGTGCTGAGCGCAGTTGAGCAAGAGACCAACAAAATATACCTGATCACCCCTTACATCTTCGTGCCTAACTCCATGGACACCACCACCAACTTGATTATTATGTGCTGGGCGCAGTTGAGCAAGAGACCAACAAAACTCTTTCTAAATCACCCCTTACATCTTGGTACCGAACTCCATGGACTACACCAAGCAGTTATTATGTGCTTGGCGCAGTTGAGCAAGAGACCAACAAAACTCTTTCTAAATCACCCCTTACATCTTGATGCCTAACTCCATGGACTACCACCAGCTTGATTCCAAACTATGTTATGGGCGCAGTTGAACGAGGACAACAAAACTCTTTCTAAATCACCCCTTACATCTTGGTACGGAACTCCATGGACTACCACCCACGCGAGATTATTATGTGCTGGGCGCAGTTGAGCAAGAGACCAACAAAACTCTTTCTAAATCACCCCTTACATCTTGGTACCTATCTCCATGGACTACCACCGCCAGTTATTATGTGCTGGGCGCAGTTGAGCAAGAGACCAACAAAACTCTTTCTAAATCACCCCTTACATCTTGTTACCTATCTCCATGGACTACCACCAACTTGATTATTATGTGCCTGACGCAGTTGGGCAAGAGACCAACAAACTCTTTCTAAATCACCCCATCTTGGTACCTAACTCCATGGACTACCACCCACTTGATTATTATGTGCTGGGCGCAGTTGAGCAAGAGACCAACAAAACCATAAATCACCCCTTACATCTTGGTACCGAACTCCATGGACTACCACCAACTTGATTATTATGTGCTGGGCACGTTGAGCAAGAGACCAACAAAACTCTTTCTAAATCACCCCTTACATCTTAGTACCTATCTCCATGGGCTACCACCACTTGATTATTATGTGCTGGGCGCAGTTGAGCAAGAGACCAACAAAACTCTTTCTAAATCACCCCTTACATCTTGGTGCCTATCTCCATGGAATACCACTTGATTATTATGTGCTGAGCGCAGTTGAGCAAGAGACCAATAAAACTCTAACCACCGTCTGCCCCTTACATCTTGGTACCTATCTCCATGGACTACCACCAACTTGATTATTATGTGCTGGGCGCAGTTGAGCAAGAGACCAACAAAACTCTTTCTGTGTCCACCCTTGCTCTTGGTACCTAACTCCATGGACTACCACCCACTTTGATTATTATGTGCTGGTACAGTTGAACGAAGACAAGCAAACTCTTTCTAAATCACCTTACATCCCCGGTACGAACTCCACTTGGACTACCACCAACTTGATTATTATGTGCTGGGCGCAGTTGAGCAAGAGACCAACAAAACTCTTTCTAAATCACCCCTTACATCTTAGTGCCTATCTCCATGGACTACCACCCACTTGATTGTTATTATGTGCTGGGCGCAGTTGAGCAAAGAGACCAACAAACTCTTTCTAAATCACCTTACATCTTGGTACCTATCTCCATGGACTACCACTTGATTATTATGTGCTGGGCGCAGTTGAGCAAGAGACCAACAAAACTCTTTCTAAAATCACCCTTACATCTTGGTACCTATCTCCATGGACTACCACAACTTGATTATTATGTGCTGGGCGCAGTTGAGCAAAGGCCAGCAGCTCTTTCTAAATCACCTTACATCTTGGTACCTAACTCAATTTCTTCCCACTTGATTATTATGTGCTGGGCACAGTTTGGGCAAAGACCAACAGCTCATAAATGCATACATCACGGTACCAGAACTCCATGGACTACCACCAACTTGATTAGCCATGTGCTGGGCGCAGTTGAGCAAGAGACCAACAAAACTCTTTCTAAATCACCTCTTACATCTTGGTACCTATCTCACTTGGACTACCACCACTTGATTATTATGTAGGCGCAGTTGAGCAAGGAATAAGCAAACTCTTTCTAAATCACCCCTTACATCTTGTTACCTATCTCCATGGACTACCACCCACTTGTGATTAATATGTGCTGGGCGCAGTTGAGCAAAGAGACCAACAAAAACTCTTTCTAAATCACCCCTTACATCTTGGTACCTCTCCATGGACTACTACCAACTTGATTATTATGTGCTGGGCACCGTTGAGCAAGAAGACCAACAAAACTCTTTCTAAATCTACCCTTGTCTTGGTACCTATCTCCATGGACTACCACCAACTTGATTATTATGCTAGGCGCAGTTGAGCGAGGCCAACAAAACTCTTTCTAAATCACCCCTTACATCTTGGTACCTATCTCCATGGACTACTACCCTTGATTATTATGTGCTGGGCGCAGTTGAGCAAGAGACCAACAAAACTCTTCTAAATCACCCTTACATCTTGGTACCGAACTCCATGGACTACAGCAGTTATTATGTGCTGGGCGCAGTTGAGCAAGGGAATCCAACAAAACTCTTAATCCACCTGCAATGTTGGTACCGAACTCCACCTGGACTACCCACTTGATTATTATGTGCTAGGCGCAGGGTGAGCAAGAGACCAACAAAACTCTTTCTAAATCACCCCTTACATCTTTTGGTACCTATCTCCATGGACCTACCCACTTGATTATTATGTGCTGGGCGCAGTTGAGCAAAGAGATAACAAAACTCTTTCTAAATCTGCCCCTTACATCTTGGCTATCTCCGCAGTTCACCTGGCATGATTGTATGTGCTGAAAAGACTTGATTGAGCAAGAGACCAACAAAACTCTTTCTAAATCACCCCTTACATCTTGTGGCACCTATCTCCATGGACTACCACCAACTTGATTATTATGTGCTGGGCGCAGTTGAGCAAGAGACCAACAAAACTCTTTCTAAATCACCCCTTACATCTTGGTACCTAACTCCGCCGGACTACACCAACTTGATTATTATGTGCTGGGCGCATTTGAACAAGAGACCAACAAAACTCTTTCTAAATCACCTTACATCTTGGTACCTAACTCCATGGACTACCACCAACTTGATTATTATGTGCTGGGCGCAGTTGAGCAAGAGACCAACAAACTCTTTCTAAATCACCCATACCATCTGGTACCTAACTCCATGGACTACCACCAACTTGATTATTATGTGCTGGGCGCATTTGAGCAAAGACCAACAAAACTCTTTCTAAATCACCCCTTTACATCTTGGTACCTGTCATGGACTACCACCCACTTGATTATTATGTGCTTGGCGCAGTTGAGCAAGAGACCAACAAAACTCTTTCTAAATCACCCCTTACATCTTGGTACCTATCTCCATGGACTACCACCCACTTGAATTATTATGTGCTTGTAACAGTTGAGCAAGACCAACAAAACTCTTTCTAAATCACCCCTTACATCTTGGTACCTATCTCCATGGACTACCACCAACTTGATTATTATGTGCTTGGCGCAGTTGAGCAAGAGACCAACAAAACTCTTTCAATCACCCCTTACATCTTGGTACCTATCTCCATGGACTACCATGATTATTATGTGCTGGGCGCAGTTGAGCAAGAGACCAACAAAACTCTTTCTAAATCTCACCCCTTACATCTTGATGCTAACTCACCTGGACTACACAGCAGTTATTATGTGCTGGGCGCATTTGAGCAAGAGACCAACAAAACTCTTTCTAATCTTGCTCGCATCTTTGGTGCCTAACTCCATGGACTACCACCCACTTGATTATTATGTGCTGGGCGCAGTTGAGCAAGAGACCAACAAAACTCTTTCTAAATCACCCTTACATCTTGGTACCTAACTCCATGGACTACCACCCACTTGATTATTATGTGCTTGGCGCAGTTGAGCAAGAGACCAACAAAACTCTTTCTAAATCACCTCCCATCTTGGTACCTAACTCCATGGACTACCACCCACTTGATTATTATGTGCTTGGCGCAGTTGAGCAAGAGACCAACAAAACTCTTTCTAAATCACCCCTTACATCTTGGGTACCTATCTCCATGGACTACCACCCACTTGGTTATTATGTGCTTGGCGCAGTTGAGCAAGAGACCAACAAAACTCTTTCTAAATCACCCCTTACATCTTGGTACCTATCTCCATGGACTACCACTAGCGATTATTATGTGCTGGGCGCAGTTGAGCAAGAGACCAACAAAACTCTTTCTAAATCACACTTACATCTTGTTACCTAACTCCATGGACTACCACCAACTTGATTATTATGTGCTGGGCGCATTTGAGCAAGAGACCAACAAAACTCTTTCTAAATCACCCCTTACATCTTGGTACCTATCTCCATGGACTACCACCCACTTGATTATTATGTGCTTGGCACGGTGAGCAAGAGACCAACAAAACTCTTTCCCAAATCACCCCTTACATCTTGGTACCTATCTCCATGGACTACCACCCACTTGATTATTATGTGCTTGGCGCAGTTGAGCAAGAGACCAACAAAACTCTTTCTAAATCACCCCTTACATCTTGGTACCTATCTCCATGGACTACACCGCAACTTGATTATTATGTGCTTGGCGCAGTTGAGCAAAAGAGACCAACAAAACTCTTTTCTAAATCACCCCTTACATCTTGGTACCTATCTCCATGGACTACCACCCACTTGATTATTATGTGCTGGGCGCAGTTGAGCAAGAGACCAACAAAACTCTTTCTAAATCACCCCTTACATCTTGGTGCCTAACTCCATGGACTACCACCAACTTGATTATTATGTGCTGGGCGCATTTGAGCAAGAACAACAAAACTCTTTTCGTCACCCCTTACATCACCGGTACCTATCTCACTGGACTACCACCCACTTGATTATTATGTGCTTGGCGCAGTTGAGCAAGAGACCAACAAGCCGCTCTTTCTAAATCACCCTTACATCTTGGTACCTATCTCCATGGACTACCTTACAGCAGTTATTATGTGCTTGGCGCAGTTGAGCAAGAGACCAACAAAACTCTTTCTAAATCACCCCTTACATCTTGGTACCTATCTCCATGGACTACCACCAACTTGATTATTATGTGCTTGGCACAGGTTGGGCAAGAGACCAACAAAACTCTTTCTAAATCACCTGCATCTTGGGTACCTATCTCCATGGACTACCACTTGATTATTATGTGCTGGGCTGAGTTGAACAAGAGGCCAACAAAACTCTTTCTAAATCACCCCTTACATCTTGGTACCTAACTCCATGGACTGCCACCAACTTGATTATTATGTGCTTGGCGCAGTTGAGGGCAAGAGACCAGCAAACTCTTTCTAAATCACCCCTTACATCTTTGGTACCTATCTCCATGGACTACCACCCACTTGATTATTATGTGCTGGGCGCAGTTGAGCAAAGAGACCAACAAAACTCTTTCTAAAATCACCCTTACATCTTGGTACCGAACTCCATGGACTACCACCAACTTGATTAATATGCTTGCTTAACAGTTGGGCAAGACCAACAAAACTCTTTCTAAATCACCCCTTACATCTTGGTACCTATCTCCATGGACTACCACCAACTTGATTATTATGTGCTTGGCACAGTTGAGCAAGAGACCAACAAAACTCTTTCTAAATCACCCCTTTACATCTTGGTACCTAACTCCATGGACTACCACCAAATTGATTATTATGTGCTTGGCGCAGTTGAGCAAGAGACCAGCAAAACTCTTTCTAAATCACCCCTTACATCTTGGTACCTAACTCCATGGACTGCCACCCATTTGGTTATTATGTGCTGGGCGCATTTGAGCAAGAGACCAACAAAACTCTTTCTAAATCACCCCTTACATCTTGGTACCTAACTCCATGGACTGCCACCCATTTGATTATTATGTTGGGCGCATTTGAGCAAAGACCAACAAAACTCTTTCTAAATCACCCCTTACATCTTGGTACCTAACTCATGGACTGCCCTTATGATTATTATAACTGTAGCACCCAGTTGGAGCCAAAGACCAACAAAACTCTTTCTAAATGCCCTTACATCTTGGTACCTATCTCCATGGACTACCACCAACTTGATTATTATGTGCTTGGCGCAGTTGAGCAAGAGACCAGCAAAACTCTTTCTAAATCTGCCATCTTGGTACCTATCTCCATGGACTACCACCCACTTGATTATTATGTGCTGGGCGCAGTTGGCAAGACCAACAAAACTCTTTCTAAATCACCCCTTACATCTTGGTACCGAACTCCATGGACTGCCACCCACTTGATTATTATGTGCTGGGCGCATTTGAGCAAGAGACCAACAAAACTCTTTCTAAATCACCCCTTACATCTTGGTACCTAACTCCATGGACTACCACCAACTTGATTATTATGTGCTTGCTTGCAGTTGAGCAAGACCAACAAAACTCTCCCAAATCACCCCTTACATCTTGGTACCTAACTCCATGGACTACCACCCACTTGATTGTATTATGTGCTGGGCGCAGTTGAGCAAGAGACCAACAAAACTCTTTCTAAATCACCCTTACATCTTGGTACCTAACTCCATGGACTACCACCCACTTGATTATTATGTGCTGGGCGCAGTTAGAACTAAAAGTGCTCGCAGCTATTTCTAAATCTGCCCCTTACATCTTGGTACCTAACTCCATGGACTACCACCACTTGATTATTATGTGCTTGGCGCAGTTGAGCAAGAGACCAACAAAACTCTTTCTAAATCACCCCTTACATCTTGGTACCTAACTCCACTGGACTACCACCCACTTGATTATTATGTGCTGGGCGCATTTGAGCAAGAGACCAACAAAACTCTTTCTAAATCACCCCTTACATCTTGGTACCTAACTCCATGGACTACCACCCACTTGAGTTAATATGTGCTGGAGAAACATTGAGCAAGAGACCAACAAAACTCTTTCTAAATCACCCCTTACATCTTGGTACCTAACTCCATGGACTGCCACCAACTTGATTATTATGTGCTTGGCGCAGTTGAGCAAGAGACCATCAAGCTCTTTCTAAATCACCCCTTACATCTTGGTACCTAACTCCATGGACTACCACCCACTTGATTATTATGTGCTGGGCGCAGTTGAGCAAGGAATCCAACAAAACTCTTTCTAAATCACCCCTTACATCTTGGTACCTATCTCCATGGACTGCCACCCACTTGATTATTATGTGCTTGGCGCAGTTGAGCAAGAGACCAACAAAACTCTTTCTAAATCACCCCTTACATCTCTTGGTACCTAACTCCATGGACTACCACCCACTTGATTATTATGTGCTGGGCGCAATGAGCAAGAGACCAACAAAACTCTTTCTAAATCACCCCTTACATCTTGGTACCTAACTCCATGGACTACCACCCACTTGATTATTATGTGCTGGGCGCATTTGAGCAAGAGACCAACAAAACTCTTTCTAATCACCCCTTACATCTTGGTACCTAACTCCATGGACCACCACTTGATTATTATGTGCTGGGCGCAGTTGAGCAAGAGACCAACAAAACTCTTTCTAAATCACCCCTTACATCTTGGTACCCTAACTCCATGGACTACCACCCACTTGATTATTATGTGCTGGGCGCAGTTGAGCAAGAGACCAACAAAACTCTTTCTAAATCACCCCTTACATCTTGGTACCTAACTCCATGAACTGCCACCAACTTGATTATTATGTGCTTGGCGCAGTTGAGCAAGGAACCGCCGAAACTCTTTCTAAATCACCCCTTACATCTTGGTACCTAACTCCATGGACTACCACCCACTTGATTATTATGTGCTGGGCGCAGTTGAGCAAGAGACCAACAAAACTCTTTCTAAATCACCCCTTACGTCTTTGGTACCTAACTCCATGGACTACCACCCACTTGATTATTATGTGCTGGGCGCATTTGAGCAAGAGACCAACAAAACTCTTTCCCCAAATCACCTCCATCTTGGTACCTAACTCCATGGACTGCCACCAACTTGAGTTATTATATAGTACTGGGCGCAGTTGAGCAAAGAGACCAACAAAACTCTTTCTAAATCACCCCTTACATCTTGGTACCTAACTCCATGGACCACCACCCACTTGATTATTATGTGCTGGGCGCATTTGAGCAAGAGACCAACAAACTCTTTCTAAATCACCCCTTACATCTTGGTACCTAACTCCATGGACTGCCACCAACTTGATTATTATGTGCTTGGCGCAGTTGAGCAAGAGACCAACAAAACTCTTTCTAAATCACCCCTTACATCACCAGTACCTAACTCCATGGACTACCACCCACTTGATTATTATGTGCTGGGCGCAGTTGAGCAAAAAGAGACCAACAAAACTCTTTCACAAATCACCCCTTACATCTTGGTACCTATACATGGACTGCCACCCACTTGATTATTATGTGCTTGGCGCAGTTGAGCAAGAGACCAACAAAACTCTTTCTAAATCACCCCCTTACATCTTGGTACCTAACTCCATGGACTACCACCCACTTGATTATTATGTGCTGGGCGCAGTTGAGCAAGAGACCAACAAAACTCTTTCTAAATCACCCCTTACATCTTGGTACCTAACTCCATGGACTACCACCCTTGATTATTATGTGCTGGGCGCAGTTGAGCAAGAGACCAACAAAGCTCTTTCTAAATCACCCCTTACATCTTGGTACCTAACTCCATGGACTACCACCCACTTGATTATTATGTGCTGGGCGCAGTTGAGGCAAGAGACCAACAAAACTCTTTCTAAATCACCCCTTACATCTTTGGTACCTAACTCCATGGACTACCACCCACTTGATTATTATGTGGGCGCAGTTGAGCAAGAGACCAACAAAACTCTTTCTAAATCACCTTACATCTTGGTACCTAACTCCATGGACTACACCCACTTGATTATTATGTGCTGGGCGCAGTTGAGCAAGAGACCAACAAAACTCTTTCTAAATCACCCCTTACATCTTTGGTACCTAACTCCATGGACTACCACCCACTTGATTATTATGTGCTGGGCGCAGTTGAGCAAGAGACCAACAAAACTCTTTCTAAATCACCCCTTACATCTTGGTACCTATCTCCATGGACTACCACCCACTTGATTATTATGTGCTTGGCGCAGTTGGTAGAGACCAATAAAACTCTTTCTAAATCACCCCTTACATCTTGGTACCTAACTCCATGGACTACCACCCACTTGATTATTATGTGCTGGGCGCATTTGAGCAAGAGACCAACAAAACTCTTTCTAAATCACCCCTTACATCTTGGTACCTAACTCCATGGACTACCCACTTGATTATTATGTGCTGGGCGCAGTTGAGCAAAGACCAACAAAACTCTTTCTAAATCACCCTTACATCTTGGTACCTATCTCCATGGACTGCCACCCGCTTGATTATTATGTGCTGGGCGCAGTTGAGCAAGAGACCAACAAACTCTTTCTAAATCACCCCTTACATCTTGGTACCTATCTCCATGGACTGCCACCCACTTGATTATTATGTGCTGCCAGGCGCAGTTGAGCAAGAGACCAACAAAAACTCTTTCTAAATCACCCCTTACATCTTGGTACCTAACTCCATGGACTGCCACCAACTTGATTATTATGTGCTTGGCGCAGTTGAGCAAGAGACCAACAAAACTCTTTCTAAATCACCCCTTACATCTTGGTACCTAACTCCATGGACTGCCACCCACTTGATTATTATGTGCTGGGCGCAGTTGAGCAAGAGACCAACAAACTCTTTCAATCCTTTGCCACTGTCACTTGGTACCTAACTCCATGGACTGCCACCAACTTGATTATTATGTGCTTGGCGCAGTTGAGCAAGAGACCAACAAAACTCTTTCTAAATCACCCCTTACATCTTGGTACCTAACTCCATGGACTGCCACCAACTTGATTATTATGTGCTTGGCGCAGTTGAGCAAGAGACCAACAAAACTCTTTCTAAATCACCTTACATCTTGGTACCTAACTCCATGGACTGCCACCCACTTGATTATTATGTGCTGGGCGCATTTGAGCAAGAGACCAACAAAACTCTTTCTAAATCACCCCTTACATCTTGGTACCGAACTCCATGGACTGCCACCCACTTGATTATTATGTGCTGGGCGCAGTTGAGCAAGAGACCAACAAAACTCCTTTTCTAATCTACCCCTTACACACATCTTGGTACCTATCTCCATGGACTACCACCCACTTGATTATTATAATAACACTGGGCGCAGTTGGTAGAGACCAACAAAACTCTTTCCCCAATCACCCCTTACATCTTGGTACCGAACTCCATGGACTACCACCAACTTGATTATTATGTGCTTGGCGCAGTTGAGCAAGAGACCAACAAAACTCTTTCTAAATCACCCCTTACATCTTGGTACCGAACTCCATGGACTACCACCAACTTGATTATTATGTACTGCCGGGCGCATTTGACAAGACCAACAAAACTCTTTCTAAATCACCCCTTACATCTTGGTACCAGAACTCCATGGACTACCACCAACTTGATTATTATGTGCTGGGCGCATTTGAGCAAAGACCAACAAAACTCTTTCTAAATCACCCCTTACATCTTGGTACCTAACTCCATGGACTGCCACCCACTTGATTATTATGTGCTGGGCGCATTTGGGCAAGAGACCAACAAAACTCTTTCTAAATCACCCCTTACATCTTGGTACCTATCTCCATGGCTGCTACCAACGTTATTATGTGCTGGGCGCAGTTGAGCAAGAGACCAACAAAACTCTTTCTAAATCACCCTTACATCTTGGTACCGAACTCCATGGACTACCACCAACTTGACTATTGTATGCTTTTGATTGGGCTACAGAGACCAACAAAACTCTTTCTAAATCACCCCTTACATCTTGGTACCGAACTCCATGGACTACCACCAACTTGATTATTATGTGCTGGGCGCATTTGAGCAGACCAAAAAAA
>JBBBDQ010023812.1:0-27247 GCA_037127315.1 Ascarosepion bandense
CCGAACTCCATGTGGACTACCACCAAATTGATTATTATGTGCTGGGTGCATTTGAGCAAGAGACCAACAAAACTCTTTCTAAATCACCCTTTACATCTTGGTACCGAACTCCATGGACTACCACCAAATTGATTATTATGTGCTGGCGCATTTGAGCAAGAGACCAACAAAACTCTTTCTAAATCACCTCTACATCTTGGTAACACCTGGAACTCCATGGACTACCACCAAATTGATTATTATGTGCTGGGCGCAGTTGAGCAAGAGACCAACAAAACTCTTTCTAAATCACCCTTTACATCTTGGTAACGGAACTCCATGGACTGCCACCCACTTGATTATTATGTGCTGGGCGCACGGAGCAAGAGACCAACAAAACTCTTCTAAATCACCCCTTACATCCTTGGTACCTATCTCCATGGACTACCACCCACTTGATTATTATGTGCTGGGCGCAGTTGAGCAAGAGACCAACAAAACTCTTCTAAATCACCCCTTACATCTTGGTACCGAACCTATGGACTGCCACCCACTTGATTATTATGTGCTGGGCGCAGTTGAGCAAGAGACCAACAAAACTCTTTCTAAATACCCCTTACATCTTGGTACCGAACTCCATGGACTACCACCAAATTGATTATTATGTGCTGGGCGCATTTGAGCAAGAGACCAACAAAACTCTTCTAAATCACCCCTTACATCTTGGTACCGAACTCCATGGACTCTCTAACAAATTGATTATGTGCTGGGCGCAGTTGAGCAAGAGACCAACAAAACTCTTTCTAAATCACCCTTACATCTTGGTACCGGAACTCATGGGACTACCACCAAATTGATTATTATGCGTTGGGCGCATTTACAAGAGACCAACAAAACTCTTTTCTCTAAATCACCTTACATCTAGTACCGAACCCATGGACTACCACCAAATTGATTATTATGTGCTGGGCGCAGTTGAGCAAGAGACCAACAAAACTTTTCTTAAATCACCCTTACATCTTGGTACCGAACTCATGGACTGCCACCCACTTGATTATTATGTGCTGGGCGCAGAGCAAGAGACCAACAAACCTCTTTCTAAATCACCCCTTACATCTTGGTACCTATCTCCATGGACTACCACCCACTTGATTATTATGCTGGGCGCAGTTGAGCAAGAGACCAACAAAACTCTTTCTAAATCACCCCTTACATCTTGGTACCGAACTCCATGGACTGCCACCCACCTGATTATTATGTGCTGGGCGCAGTTGAGCAAGAGACCAACAAAACTCTTTCTAAATCACCCCTTACATCTTGGTACCGAACTCCATGGACTACCACCAAATTGATTATTATGTGCTGGGCGCATTTGAGCAAGAGACCAACAAAACTCTTTCTAAATCACCCCTTACATCTTGGTACCGAACTCCATGGACTACCAATTAAAATTGATTATTATGTGCTTGGCGCATTTGAGCAAGAGACCAACAAAACCTTTCAAATCACCCCTTTACAGCATCTTGGTACCGAACTCCATGGACTACCACTCCACTTGATTATTATGTGTCATGCAGTTGAGCAAGAGACCAACAACAAAACTCTTTCTAAATCACCCTTACATCTTGGTACCGAACCTCCATGGACTACCACCAAATTGATTATTATGTGCTGGGCGCAGTTGAGCAAGAGACCAACAAAACTCTTTCAAATCACCCCTTACATCTTGGTACCGAACTCCATGGACTACCACCCACTTGATTATTATGTGCTGGCGCAGTTGAGCAAGAGACCAACAAAACTCTTCTAAATCACCCCTTACATCTTGGTACCGAACTCCATGGACTACCACCAAAATCATTATTATGTGCTTGGCGCATTTGAGCAAGAGACCAACAAAACTCTTTCTAAATCACCCCTTACATCTTGGTACCGAACTCCATGGACTACCACCCACTTGATTATTATGTGCTGGGCGCAGTTGAGCAAGAGACCAACAAAACTCTTCTAAATCACCCCTTACATCTTGGTACCGAACTCCATGGACTACCACCCACTTGATTATTATGTGCTGGGCGCAGTTGAGCAAGAGACCAACAAAAACTCTTTCTAAATCACCCTTACATCTTGGTACCGAACCCATGGACTACCACCAAATTGATTATTATGTGCTGGGCGCATTTGAGCAAGAGACCAACAAAACTCTTTCTAAATCACCCCTTACATCTTGGTACCGAACTCATGGACTACCACTCAAATTGATTATTATGTGCTGGGCGCATTTGAGCAAGAGACAATGGAAAACTTCCTTTCTAAATCACCCCTTACATCTTGGTACCAACCCATGGACTACCACCTACTGATTATTATGTGCTGGGCGGCAGTTGAGCAAGAGACCAACAAAACTTTCTAAATCACCCCTTACATCTTGGTATCGAACTCCATGGACTGCCACCCACTTGATTATTATGTGCTGGGCGCAGTTGAGCAAGAGACCAACAAAACTCTTTCTCTAAATCACCCTTACATCTTGGTACCGAACTCCATGGACTACCACCAAATTGATTATTATGTGCTGGGCGCATTTGAGCAAGAGACCAACAAAACTCTTTTCTAAATCACCCCTTACATCTTGGTACCGAACTCCATGGACTACCACCAAATTGATTATTATGTGCTGGGCGCAGTTGGAGCAAGAGACCAACAAAACTCTTTCTAAATCACCCCTTACATCTTGGTACCGAACTCCATGGACTGCCACCCACTTGATTATTATGTGCTGGGCGCATTTGAGCAAGAGACCAACAAAAACTTTCTAAAATCACCCCCTACATCTTGGTACCTATCTCCATGGACTACCACCCACTTGATTATTATGTGCTGGGCGCAGTTGAGCAAGAGACCAACAAAAAACTCTTCTAAATCACTCCCTTACATCTTGGTACCGAACTCCATGGACTGCCACCCACTTGATTATTATGTGCTGGGTGCAGTTGAGCAAGAGACCAACAAAACTCTTCTAAATCACCCCTACATCTTGGTACCGAACTCCATGGACTACCACCAAATTGATTATTATGTGCTGGGCGCATTTTGAGCAAGAGACCAACAAAACTCTTTCTAAATCACTCCCTTACATCTTGGTGAATGAACTCCATGGACTACCACCAAATTGATTATTATGTGCTGGGCGCATTTGAGCAAGAGACCAACAAAACTCTTTCTAAATCACCCCTTACATCTTGGTACCGAACTCCATGGACTACCACCAAATTGATTATTATGTGCTGGGCGCATTTGAGCAAGAGACCAACAAAATCCTTTCTAAATCACCCTTACATTCTGGTACCGAACTCCATGGACTACCAACAAATTGATTATTATGTGCTGGGCGCATTTGAGCAAGAGACCAACAAAACTCTTTCTAAATCACCCCTACATCTTGGTACCGAACTCCATGGACTACCACCAAATTGATTATTATGTGCTGGGCGCATTTGAAAAAGAGACCAACAAAACTCTTTCTAAATCACCTCCTTACATCTTGGTGACCGAACTCCATGGACTACCACCAAATTGATTATTATGTGCTGGGCGCATTTGAGCAAGAGACCAACAAAACTCTTTCTAAATCACCCTTACATCTTGTACCGAAACTCCATGGACTACCACCAACTTGATTATTATGTGCTGGGCGCATTTGAGCAAGAGACCAACAAAACTCTTTCTAAATCACCCTTACATCTGGTACCGAACTCCATGGACTACCACCAAATTGATTATTATGTGCTGGGCGCATTTGAGCAAGAGACCAACAAAACTCTTTCTAAATCAAATTTCTTTACATCTTGGTACCGAACCTACGGACTACCACCAAATTGATTATTATAAAAAAGGCGCATTTGAGCAAGAGACCAACAAAACTTTTTCTAAATCACCCCTTACATCTTGGTACCGAACCTCCGCGGACTACCACCAAATTGATTATTATGTGCTGGGCGCAGTTGAGCAAGAGACCAACAAAACTCTTTCTAAATCACCCTTACATCTTGGTACCGAACTCCATGGACTGGCCACCCACTTGATTATTATGTGCTGGGCGCAGTTGAGCTAAAGAGACCAACAAAACTCTTTCTAAATCACCCCTTACATCTTGGTACCGAACTCCATGGACTACCACCAAATTGATTATTATGTGCTGGGCGCATTTGAGCAAGAGACCAACAAAACTCTTTCTAAATCACCCCTTACATCTTGGTACCGAACTCCATGGACTACCACCAAATTGATTATTATGTGCTGGGCGCATTTGAGCAAGAGACCAACAAAACTCTTTCTAAATCACCCTTTACATCTGGTACCTATCTCCATGGACTACCACCAACTTGATTATTGCAAAGCTGGCGCATTTGAGCAAGAGACCAACAAAACTCTTTCTAAATCACCCCTTACATCTTGGTACCGAACTCCATGGACTACCACCAAATTGATTATTATGTGCTGGGCGCATTTGAGCAAGAGACCAACAAAACTCTTTCTAAATCACCCTTTACATCTTGGTACCGAACTCCATGGACTACCACCAAATTGATTATTATGTGCTGGGCGCAGTTGAGCAAGAGACCAACAAACCTTTCTAAATCACCCCTTACATCTTGGTACCGAACTCCATGGACTGCCACCCACTTGATTATTATGTGCTGGGCGCAGTTGAGCAAGAGACCAACAAAACTCTTCTAAATCACCCTTACATCTTGGTACCGAACTCATGGACTACCACCAAATTGATTATTATGTGCTGGGCGCATTTGAGCAAGAGACCAACAAAACTCTTTCTAAATCACCCTCTTACATCTTGGTACCAACCCATGGACTGCCACCAAATTGATTATTATGTGCTGGGCATTTGAGCATGAGACCAACAAAACTCTTTCTAAATCACCTCATATCTTGTACCGAACTCCATGGACTACCACCAAATTGATTATTATGTGCTGGGCGCATTTGAGCAAGAGACCAACAAAACTCTTTCTAAATCACCCCTTACATCTTGGTACCGAACTCCATGGACTACCACCAAATTGATTATTATGTGCTGGGCGCATTTGACAAGAGACCAACAAAACTCTTTCTAAATCACCCTTACATCTTGGTACCGAACTCCATGGACTACCAATTAACTTTTGATTATTTATGTGCTGGGCGCATTTGAGCAAGAGACCAACAAAACTCTTTCTAAATCACCCTTACATCTTGGTACCGAACTCCATGGACTACCACCAAATTGATTATTATGTGCTGGGCGCATTTGAGCAAGAGACCAACAAAACTCTTTCTAAATCACCCCTTACATCTTTGGTACCGAACTCCATGGACTACCACCAAATTGATTATTATGTGCTGGGCGCATTTGAGCAAGAGACCAACAAAAACTCTTTCTAAATCACCCTTTACATCTTGGTACCAACCTCCATGGACTGCCACCCACTTTGATTATGTGCTGGGCGCAGTTGAGCAAGAGACCAACAAAACTCTTCTAAAATCGTCTTCACATCTTGGTACCGAACTCCATGGACTACCACCAAATTGATTATTATGTGCTGGGCGCACTTGAGCAAGAGACCAACAAAACTCTTTCTAAATCACCCCTTACATCTTGGTACCGAACTCCATGGACTACCACCAAATTGATTATTATGTGCTGGGCGCAGTTGAGCAAGAGACCAACAAAACTCTTTCTAAATCACCCTTACATCTTGGTACCGAACTCCATGGACTACCACCAAATTGATTATTATGTGCTGGGCGCAGTTGAGCAAGTGAAAGAGACCAACTCTTTTCTAAATCACCCCTTACATCTTGGTGTCTCCATCTCCATGGACTACCACCAACTTGATTATTATGTGTTGGGCGCATTTGAGCAAGAGACCAAAGCAAACTCTTTTCTAAATCAGCTCCCTTACATCTGCACCGAACTCCATGGACTACCACCAAATTGATTATTATGTGCTGGGCGCATTTGAGCAAGAGACCAACAAAACCTTTCTTAAATCACCCTTACATCTTGGTACCGAACTCCATGGACTACCACCAAATTGATGACATGTGCTGGGCGCACTTGAGCAAGAGACCAACAAAACTCCTTTCAAATCACCCCTTACATCTTGGTACCGAACTCCATGGACTACCACCAAATTGATTATTATGTGCTGGGCGCATTTGAGCAAGAGACCAACAAAACTCTTTCTAAATCACCTCTTTACATCTTGGTACCGGAACTCCATGGACTACCACCAAATTGATTATTATGTGCTTGGCGCAGTTGAGCAAGAGACCAACAAAACTCTTTTCTAAATCACCCCTTACATCTTGGGTACCGAACTCCATGGACTACCACCAAATTGATTATTATGTGCTGGGCGCAGTTGAGCAAGAGACCAACAAACTCTTTCTAAATCACCCCCTTACATCTTGGTACCGAACTCCATGGACTACCACCAAATTGATTATTATGTGCTGGGCGCATTTGAGCAAGAGACCAACAAAACTCTTTCTAAATCACCCCTTACATCTTGGTACCGAACTCCATGGACTACCACCAAATTGATTATTATGTGCTGGGCGCAGTTGAGCAAGAGACCAACAAAACTCTTCTAAATCACCCCTTACATCTTGGTACCGAACTCCATGGACTACCACCAAATTGATTATTATGTGCTGGGCGCAGTTGAGCAAGAGACCAACAAAACTCTTTCTAAATCACCTCATATCTGGTACCGAACTCCATGGACTACCACCAAATTGATTATTATGTGCTGGGCGCATTTGAGCAAGAGACCAACAAAACTTTCTAAATCACCCCTCGCATCTTGGTACCGGAACTCCATGGACTACCACCAAATTGATTATTGTGCTGGCGCATTTGAGCAAGAGACCAACAAAACTCTTTCTAAATCACCCTTACATCTTGGTACCGAACTCATGGACTACCACCAACTTGATTATTATAAAAGGCGCAGTTGAGCAAGAGACCAACAAAACTCTTTCTAAATCACCCCTTACATCTTGGTACCGAACTCATGGACTACCACCAAATTTTCGATTATTATGTGCTGGGCGCATTTGAGCAAGAGACCAACAAAAACCTTTCTAAATCACCCCTTACATCTTGGTACCCAACTCCATGGACTACCACCAACTTGATTATTATGTGCTGGGCGCAGTTGAGCAAGAGACCAACAAAACTCTTCTAAATCACCCCTTACATCTTGGTACCGAACTCATGGACTACCACCAACTTGATTATTATGTGCTGGGCGCAGTTGAGCAAGAGACCACCAAAAACTCTTCTTAAATCACTCCCCTTACATCTTGTACCTAACTCCATGGACTACCACCAAATTGATTACGTGCTGGGCGCAGGCTACAAGAGACCAACAAACTCTTTCTAAATCACCCCTTACATCTTGGTACCGAACTCCATGGACTACCACCAACTTGATTATTATGTACAAGGCAGTTACGCAGACCAACAAAACTCTTTCAAATCACCCTCATCTTGGT
Source organism: Ascarosepion bandense (assembly GCA_037127315.1). Classification (NCBI taxonomy): domain Eukaryota; kingdom Metazoa; phylum Mollusca; class Cephalopoda; order Sepiida; family Sepiidae; genus Ascarosepion; species Ascarosepion bandense. Next base: position 7,543 of record JBBBDQ010023812.1, read on the forward strand.
ACCGAACCCATGGACTACCACTAACTTGATTATTATGCTGGGCGCAGTGAGCAAGAGACCAACAAACCTTTTCTAAATCACCCTACATCTTGGTACCGGAACTCCATGGACTACCACCAACTTGATTATTATGTGTTGGGCGCAGTTGAGCAAGAGACCAACAAAACTCTTTCTAAATCACCCCTTACATCTTGGTACGGAACTCCATGGACTACCACCAACTTCAATATTATGCTGGGCGCATTTGAGCAAGAGACCAACAAAACTCTTCTAAATCACCCCTTACATCTTGGTACCGAACTCCATGGACTACCACCAACTTGATTATTATGTGCTGGGCGCAGTTGAGCAAGAGACCAACAAAACCCTTTCTAACCATACCCTTACATCTTGGTACCGAACTCCATGGACCACCAAATTGATTATGTGCTGGGCGCATTTGAGCAAGAGACCAACAAAACTCTTTCTAAATCACCCCTTACATCTTGGTACCTATCTCCATGGACTACCACCTGGTTTCGATTATGTGCTGGGCGCAGTTGAGCAAGAGACCAACAAAACTCTTTCTAAATCACCCTTACATCTGGAGGGTACCGGAACTCCATGGACTACCACCAAATTGATTATTATGTGCTGGGCAGTTGAGCAAGAGACCAACAAAACCTTTTCTAAATCACCCCTTACATCTTGGTACCGAACTCCATGGATCACCACCAAATTGTTGATTATTATGTGCTGGGCGCAGTTGAGCAAGAGACCGAAGAAACTCTTTCTAAATCACCTTACATCTTAAGAGGCACTCAACTCCATGGACTACCACCAACTTGATTATTATAAAAAGGGCGCATTTGAGCAAGAGACCAACAAAACTCTTTCTAAATCACCCTTACATCTTGGTACCTAACTCCATGGACTACCACCAACTTGATTATTATGTGCTGGGCGCATTTTAGCAAGAGACCAACAAAACTCTTCTAAATCACCCTTACATCTTGGGTACCCAACTCCATGGACTAATACCAACTTGATTATTATGTGCTGGGCGCAGTTGAGCAAGAGACCAACAAAACTCTTTCTAAATCACCCCTTACATCTTGGTACCTAACTCCATGGACTACCACCAAATTGATTATTATGTGCTGGGCGCAGTTGAGCAAGAGACCAACAAGACTCTTTCTAAATCACCCCTTACATCTTGGTACCGAACTCCATGGACTACCACTCAAATTGATTATTATGTGCTGGGCGCATTTGAGCAAGAGACCAACAAAACTCTTTCTAAATCACCCCTTACATCTTGGTACCTATCTCCATGGACTGTCACCACCCACTTGATTATGGTATTGGGCAGTTGAGCAAGAGACCAACAAACTCTTTCTAAATCACCCTTACATCTTTGGTACCGAACTCCATGGACTACCACCAAATTATCGCTATGTGCTGGGCGCAGTTGAGCAAGAGACCAACAAAACTCTTTCTAAATCACCCCTTACATCTTGGTACCTAACTCCATGGACTACCACCCACTTGATTATTGGTGTGCCGGGCGCAGTTGAGCAAGAGACCAACAAAACTCTTTCTAAATCACCCCTTACATCTTGGTACCTAACTCCATGGACTACCACCCACTTGATTATTATGTGCTTGGCGCAGTTGAGCAAGAGACCAACAAAACTCTTTCTAAATCACCCCTTACATCTTGGTACCTAACTCCATGGACTACCACCAACTTGATTATTATGTGCTGGGCGCAGTTGAGCAAGAGACCAACAAAACTCTTTCTAAATCACCCCTTACATCTTGGTACCTATCTCCATGGACTACCACCCACTTGATTATTATGTGCTGGGCGCAGTTGAGCAAGAGACCAACAAAACTCTTTCTAAATCACCTTACATCTTGGTACCGAACTCCATGGACTACCACCAACTTGATTATGTGCTGGGCGCAGTTGAGCAAGAGACCAACAAAACTTTCTAAATCACCCCTTACATCTTGGTACCATCTCCATGGACTACCACCAACTTGATTATTATGTGCTGGGCGCAGTTGAGCAAGAGACCAACAAAACTCTTTCTAAATCACCCCTACATCTTGGTACCGAACTCCATGGACTACCACCCACTTGATTATTATGTGCTGGGCGCAGTTGAGCAAGAGACCAACAAAACTCTTTCTAAATCACCCCTTACATTCGTACCGAACTCCATGGACTACCACCAAATTGATTATTATGTGCTGGGCGCAGTTGAGCAAGAGACCAACAAAACTCTTTCTAAATCACCCCCTTACATCTTGGTACCCAACTCCATGGACTACCACCAACTTGATTATTATGTGCTGGGCGCATTTGAGCAAGAGACCAACAAAACTCTTTCTAAATCACCCTTACATCTTGTACCGAACTCCATGGACTACCACCAAATTGATTATTACAAAGGCGCAGTTGAGCAAGAGACCAACAAAACTCTTTCTAAATCACCCCTTTACATCTTGGTACCTAACTCCATGGACTACCACCAAATTGATTATTATGTGCTGGGCGCAGTTGAGCAAGAGACCAACAAAACTCTTTTCAAATCACCCCTTACATCTTGGTACCTAACCCATGGACTACCACCCACTTGATTATTATTATGTGTCATGCAGTTGAGCAAGAGACCAACAAAACTCTTTCTAAATCACCCTTTACATCTTGGTACCCAACTCCATGGACTACCACCCACTTGATTATTATGTGCTGTGCGCAGTTGAGCAAGAGACCAACAAAACTCTTTCTAAATCACTCCCTTACATCTTGGTACCGAACTCCATGGACTACCACCCACTTGATTATTATGTGCTGGGCGCAGTTGAGCAAGAGACCAACAAAACTCTTTCTAAATCACCCCTTACATCTTGGTACCGAACTCCATGGACTACCACCAAATTGATTATTATGTGCTGGGCGTCGTTGAGCAAGAGACCAACAAAACTCTTCTAAATCACCCTCTACATCTTGGTACCTAACTCCATGGACTACCACCAACTTGATTATTATGTGTTGGGCGCATTTGAGCAAGAGACCAACAAAACTCTTTCTAAATCACCCCCCATCTTGGTACCGAACTCCATGGACTACCACCAAATTGATTATTATGTGCTGGGCGCAGTTGAGCAAGAGACCAACAAAACTCTTTCTAAATCTCCACTCTTACATCTTGGTACCTAACTCCATGGACTACCACCAAATTGATTATGTGCTTTATGCAGTTGAGCAAGAGACCAACAAAACTCTTTCTAAATCACCCCTTACATCTTGGTACCGAACTCCATGGACTACCACCAACTTGATTATTATGTGCTGGGCGCAGTTGAGCAAGAGACCAACAAAACTCTTTCTAAATCACTCCCTTACATCTTGGTACCGAACTCCATGGACTACCACCAAATTGATTATTATGTGTTTGGCGCAGTTGAGCAAGAGACCAACAAAACTCTTTCTAAATCACCCCTTACATCTTGGTACCTAACTCCATGGACTACCACCAAATTTGATTATTATGTGCTTCATGCAGTTGAGCAAGAGACCAACAAAACTCTTCTAAATCACCCTTACATCTTGGTACCGAACCCATGGACTACCACCAACTTGATTATTATGTGCTGGGCGCAGTTGAGCAAGAGACCAACAAAACTCTTTCTAAATCACCCTTTACATCTTGGTACCGAACTCCAGCGGACTACCACCAAATTGATTATTGTTTATGTGCTTGGCGCAGTTGAGCAAGAGACCAACAAAACTCTTTCTAAATCACCCTCATACTTGGTACCTATCTCCATGGACTACCACCAAATTGATTATTATGTGCTGGGCGCAGTTGAGCAAGAGACCAACAAAACTCTTTCTAAATCACCCCTTACATCTTGGTACCGGAACTCCATGGACTACCACCAAATTGATTATTATGTGCTGGGCGCATTTGAGCAAGAGACCAACAAAACTCTTTCTAAATCACCCTTACATCTTGGTACCCAACTCCATGGACTACCACCAACTTGATTATTATGTGCTGGGGCGCATTTGAGCAAAGAGACCAACAAAACTCTTCTAAATCACCCCTTACATCTTGGTACCTAACCTCCAAGACTACCACCAACTTGATTATTATGTGCTGGGCGCATTTGAGCAAGAGACCAACAAAACTCTTTCTAAATCACCCCTTACATCTTGAAAATTTAACCTCCATGGACTACCACCAACTTGATTATTATGTGCTGGGCGCATTTGAGCAAGGAGACCAACAAACTCTTTCTAAATCACCCCTTACATCTTGGTAATCAACTCCATGGACTACCACCAACTGATTATTATGTGCTGGGCGCATTTGAGCAAGAGACCAACAAAATCCCTTTCAAATCACCCCTTACATCTTGGTACCTAACTCCATGGACTACCACCAACTTGATTATTATGTGCTGGGCGCATTTGAGCAAGAGACCAACAAAACTCTTTTCTAAATCACCCCCTTACATCTTGGTACCTAACTCCATGGACTACCACCAACTTGATTATTATGTGCTGGGCGCATTTACAAGAGAGTTCAACAAAACTCTTTCTAAATCACCCTTACATTTTGGTGTACCTAACTCCATGGACTACCACCAACTTGATTATGTGCTGGGCGCATTTGAGCAAGAGACCAACAAAACTCTTTCTAAATCACCCTTACATCTTGGTACCGAACTCATGGACTACCACCCACTTGATTATTATGTGCTGGGCGCAGTTGAGCAAGAGACCAACAAACTCTTTCTAAATCCACCCTTACATCTTGCAGCATCTAACTCCATGGACTACCACCAACTTGATTATTATGTGCTGGGCGCAGTTGAGCAAGAGACCAACAAAACTCTTTCTAAATCACCCCTTACATCTTGGTACCGAACTCCATGGACTACCACCAACTTGATTATTATGTGCTGGGCGCAGTTGAGCAAGAGACCAACAAAACTCTTCTAAATCACCCCTTACATCTTGGGTACCTAACTCCATGGACTGCCACCAACTTGATTATTATGTGCTGGGCGCAGTTGAGCAAGAGACCAACAAAACTCTTTCTAAATCACCCTACATCTTGGTACCGAACTCCATGGACTACCACCAACTTGATTATTATGTGCTGGGCGCAGTTGAGCAAGAGACCAACAAAACTCTTTCTAAATCACCCCTTACATCTTGGTACCGAACTCCATGGACTACCACCAACTTGATTATTATGTGCTGGGCGCAGTTGAGCAAGAGACCAACAAAACTCTTTTCTAAATCACCCTCTACATCTTGGTACCGAACTCCATGGACTACCACCAACTTGATTATTATGTGCTGGGCGCAGTTGAGCAAGAGACCAACAAAACTCTTTCTAAATCACTCCCTACATCTTGGCACCTAACTCCAAGGACTGCCACCAACTTGATTATTATAAAGGCGCAGTTGAGCAAGAGACCAACAAAACTCTTTCTAAATCACCCTTTACATCTTGGTACCTAACTCCATGGACTGCCACCAACTTGATTATTATGTGTCAAGTGGTGTTGAGCAAGAGACCAACAAAACTCTTTTCTAAATCACCCTTTACATCTGGTACCGAACTCCATGGACTACCACCAACTTGATTATTATGTGCTGGGCGCAGTTGAGCAAGAGACCAACAAAACTCTTTCTAAATCACCCTTACATCTTGGTACCGAACTCCATGGACTACCACCAACTTGATTATTATGTGCTGGGCGCAGTTGAGCAAGAGACCAACAAAACTCTTCTAAATCACCCTTACATCTTGGTACCGGAACTCCATGGACTACCACCAACTTGATTATTATGTGCTGGCGCATTTGAGCAAGAGACCAACAAAACTCTTCTAAATCACCCTTACATCTTGGTACCGAACTCCATGGACTACCACCAACTTGATTATGTGCTGGGCGCAGTTGAGCAAGAGACCAACAAAATTTTTCTAAATCACCCCCTTACATCTTGGTACCTATCTCCATGGACTACCACCAACTGATTATTATGTAAGCGGCGCAGTTGAGCAAGAGACCAACAAAAACTCTTCTAAATCACCCCTTACATCTACACTCTAACTCCATGGACTACCACCAACTTGATTATTAAAGGCGCAGTTGAGCAAGAGACCAACAAAACTCTTCTAAATCACCCCCTTACATCTTGGTACCGAACTCCATGGACTACCACCAACTTGATTATTATGTGCTGGGCGCAGTTGAGCAAGAGACCAACAAAACTCTTTTCTAAATCACCCCTTACATCTTGGTACCAACTCCATGGACTACCACCAACTTGATTATGCCAAGTGCAGTTGAGCAGAGACCAACAAAACTCTTTTCGAATCACCTCTTACATTCAGGTACCTAACTCCATGGACTACCACCAACTTGATTATTATGTGCTGGGCGCAGTTGAGCAAGAGACCAACAAAACTCTTTCTAAATCACCCCTTACATCTTGGTACCGAACTCCATGGACTACCACCAACTTGATTATTATGTGCTGGCGCAGTTGAGCAAGAGACCTCAACAAAACTCTTTCTAAATCACCCCTTACATCTTGGTACCGAACTCATGGACTACCACCAACTTGATTATTATGTGCTGGGCGCAGTTGAGCAAGAGACCAACAAAACTCTTTCTAAATCACCCTTACATCTTGGTACCTAACTCCATGGACTACCACCAACTTGATTATTATGTGCTGGGCGCAGTTGAGCAAGAGACCAACAAAACTCTTTCTAAATCACCCTTACACTTAGCACTCGGAACTCCATGGACTACCACCAACTTGATTATTATGTGCTGGGCGCAGTTGAGCAAGAGACCAACAAAACTCTTTTCTAAATCACCCCTTACATCTTGGTACCTAACTCCATGGACTACCACCAACTTGATTATTATGTGCTGGCGCAGTTGAGCAAGAGACCAACAAAACTCTTCTAAATCAATTTCATATCTTGGTACCCAACTCCATGGACTGCCACCAAATTGATTATTATGTGCCGGGCGCAGTTGAGCAAGAGACCAACAAAACTTTTCAAATCACCCTTTACATCTTGGTACCTAACTCCATGGACTACCACCCACTTGATTATTATATGCTTGGCGCAGTTGAGCAAGAGACCATTACCAAAACTCTTTTCTAAATCACCCTTTACATCTTGGTACCTAACTCCATGGACTACCACCCACTTGATTATTGGTGTGCTGGCGCAGTTGAGCAAGAGACCAACAAAACTCTTTCTAAATCACCCCTTACATCTTGGTACCTAACTCCATGGACTACCACCAACTTGATTATTATGTGCTGGGCGCAGTTGAGCAAGAGACCAACAAAACTCTTTTCTAAATCACCCCCTACATCTTGGTACCGAACTCCATGGACTACCACCAACTTGATTATTATGTGCTGGGCGCAGTTGGAGCAAGAGACCAACAAAACTCTTTCCTAATCACCCCTTACATCTTGGTACCTAACTCCATGGACTGCCACCAACTTGATTATTATGTGCTGGGCGCATTTGAGCAAGAGACCAACAAAACTCTTTCTAAATCACCCTTACATCTTGGTACCGAACCCATGGACTACCACCAACTTGATTATTATGTGCTGGGCGCAGTTGAGCAAGAGACCAACAAAACTCTTCTAAATCACCCCTTACATCTTGGTACCTAACTCCATGGACTACCACCCACTTGATTATTATGTGCTGCTTAAAGGAGCAAGAGACCAAACAAAACTCTTTCTAAATCACCCCTTACATCTTGGTACCTAACTCCATGGACTACCACCCACTTGATTATTATGTGCTGGGCGAAAGCGAGCAAGAGACCAACAAAACTCTTTCTAAATCACCCTTTACATCTTGGTACCTAACTCCATGGACTCACCAACTTGATTATTATGTGCTGGGTGCAGTTGAGCAAGAGACCAACAAAACTCTTTCTAAATCACCCTTACATCTTGGTACCCAACTCCATGGACTACCACCAACTTGATTATTATGTGCTGGGCGCAGTTGAGCAAGAGACCAACAAACTCTTTCTAAATCACCCTTACATCTTGGTACCTAACTCCATGGACTACCACCCACTTGATTACGAAGAAAGGCGTGCTTGAGCAAGAGACCAACAAAACTCTTTCTAAATCACCCTTACATCTTGGTACCTAACTCCATGGACTACCACCAACTTGATTATTATGTGCTGGGCGCAGTTGAGCAAGAGACCAACAAAACTCTTCTAAATCACCCCTTACATCTTGGTACCCAACTCCATGGACTACCACCAACTTGATTATTATGTGCTTGGCGCAGTTGAGCAAGAGACCAACAAAACTCTTCTTCTAAATCACCCTCATATCCTTGGTACCTAAACCTCCATGGACTACCACCCACTTGACGCCTATTATGTGCTGCTAAAGTTGAGCAAGAGACCAACAAAACTCTTCTAAATCACCTCATCTTGGTACCTAACTCCATGGACTACCACCAACTTGATTATGTGCTGGGCGCAGTTGAGCAAGAGACCAACAAAACTCTTTTCTAAATCACCCCTTACATCTTGGTACCTAACTCCATGGACTACCACCAACTTGATTATTATGTGCTGGGCGCAGTTGAGCAAGAGACCAACAAAACTCTTTTCTAAATCACCCCTTACATCTTGGTACCTAACTCCATGGACTGCTACCAAATTGATTATTATGTGCTGGGCGCAGTTGAGCAAGAGACCAACAAACTCTTTCTAAATCACCCCTTACATCTTGGTACTCATCTCCATGGACTACCACCACTTGATTATTATGTGCTGGCGCAGTTGAGCAAGAGACCAACAAAACTCTTTCTAAATCACCCTTACATCTTGGTACCTATCTCCATGGACTACCACCCACTTGATTATTATGTGCTGGGCGCAGTTGAGCAAAGAGACCAACAAAACTCTTTCTAAATCACCTCATACCCTGGTACCCATCTCCATGGACTACCACCAACTTGATTATTATGCTTGGCGCAGTTGAGCAAGAGACCAACAAAACTCTTTCTAAATCACCCTCACATCTTGGGTACCCAACTCCATGGACTACCACCAACTTGATTATTATGTGCTGGGCGCAGTTGAGCAAGAGACCAACAAAACCTTTCTAAATCACCCTTACATCTTGGTACCTAACTCCATGGACTGCCACCAAATTGATTATTATGCAAGGGCGCAGTTGAGCAAGAGACCAACAAACTCTTTCTAAATCACCCCTTACATCTTGGTACCTATCTCCATGGATCATCACCTTACTCTGATTATTATGTATGGCGCAGCTGAGCAAGAGACCAACAAAACTCTTTCTAAATCACCCTCTACATCTTGGTACCTATCTCCATGGACTACCACCAACTTGATTATTATGTGCTTGGCGCAGTTGAGCAAGAGACCAACAAAACTCTTTCTAAATCACCCCTTACATGGTACCTAACTCATGGACTACCACCAACTTGATTATTATGCGCTGGGCGCAGTTGAGCAAGAGACCAACAAAACTCTTTCTAAATCACCCTTACATCTTGGTGTACCTAACTCCATGGACTACCACCAACTTGATTATTATGTGTTGGCGCAGCTGGAGCAAGAGACCAACAAAACTTTTCTAAATCACCCCTTACATCTTGGTACCTAACTCCATGGACTACCACCAACTTGATTATTATGCCATGCAGTTGAGCAAGAGACCAACAAAACTCTTTCTAAATCACCCCTTACATCTTGGTACCTAACTCCATGGACTACCACCAACTTGATTATTATGTGCTGGGCGCAGTTGAGCAAGAGACCAACAAAACCTTTTCTAAATCACCCCCTACATCTTGGTACCTAACTCCATGGACTACCACCAACTTGATTATGTGCTGGGCGCAGTTGAGCAAGAGACCAACAAAACTCTTTCTAAATCACCCCTATATCTTTTTGAAAATTTCAACTCCATGGACTACCACCAACTCTGATTATTATGTGCTGCTGAGCAAGAGACCAACAAAACTCTTTCTAAATCACCCCCTACATCTTGGTACCTAACTCCATGGACTACCACCAACTACTATTATGTGCTGGGCGCAGTTGAGCAAGAGACCAACAAAACCTTTTCTAAATCACCTCACATCTTGGTACCTAACTCCATGGACTACCACCAACTTATCATTAGAGGTGCTAAGCAGTTGAGCAAGAGACCAACAAAACTTTTCTAAATCACCCCTTACATCTGGTACCTAACTCCATGGACTACCACCAACTTGATTATTATGTGCTGGGCGCAGTTGAGCAAGAGACCAACAAAACTCTTTCTAAATCACCCCTTACATCTTGGTACCGAACTCATGGACTACCACCAACTTGATTATAAAGGCGCAGTTGAGCAAGAGACCAACAAAACTCTTTCTAAATCACCCTTACATCTTGGTACCTAACTCCATGGACTACCACCAACTTGATTATTATGTGCTGGGCGCAGTTGAGCAAGAGACCAACAAAACTCTTCTAAATCACCCTTACATCTTGGTACCTAACTCCATGGACTACCACCAACTTGATTATTATGTGCTGGGCGCGCAGTTGGAGCAAGAGACCAACAAAACTCTTTCTAAATCACCCCTTACATCTTGGTACCTAACTCCATGGACTACCACCAACTTGATTATTATGTGTGTCATGCAGTTGAGCAAGAGACCAACAAAACCTTTCTAACCACCCCTTACATCTTGGTACCTAACTCCATGGACTACCACCAACTTGATTATTATGTGCTGGGCGCAGTTGAGCAAGAGACCAACAAAACTCTTTCTAAATCACCCCTTACATCTTGCAATTTAACTCCATGGACTACCACCAACTTGATTATTATGTGCTGGGCGCAGTTGAGCAAGAGACCAACAAAACTCTTTCTAAATCACCCCTTACATCTTGGTACCTAACTCCATGGACTACCACCAATCCTTGATTATTATGCTGGGCGCAGTTGAGCAAGAGACCAACAAACTCTTCAAATCACCCCTTACATCTTGGTACCTAACTCCATGGACTGCCACCAAATTGATTATTATGTGCTGGGCGCAGTTGAGCAAGAGACCAACAAAACTCTTTCTTTAAATCACCCTTACATCTTGGTACCGGAACTCCATGGACTACCACCAACTTGATTATTATGTGCTGGGCGCAGTTGAGCAAGAGACCAACAAAACTTTTCTAAATCACCCCTTACATCTTGGTACCTAACTCCATGGACTACCACCAACTTGATTATGTGCTGGGCGCAGCTGAGCAAGAGACCAACAAAACTTCTTCTAAATCACTCTCTTACATCTTGGTACCTAACTCCATGGACTACCACCAACTTGATTATTATGTGCTACAGTGCTGAGCAAGAGACCAACAAAACTCTTTCTAAATCACCCCTCATATTCTGGTACCAACTCCATGGACTACCACCAACTTGATTATTATGTGCTGGGCGCAGTTGGAGCAAGAGACCAACAAAACTCTTTCTAAATCACCCCTTACATCTTGGTACCTAACTCCATGGACTACCACCAACTTGATTATTATGCTAGCGCAGTTGAGCAAGAGACCAACAAAACTCTCTAAATCACCCCTTACATCTTGGGTACCGAACTCATGGACTACCACCAACTTGATTATTATGTGCTGGGCGCAGTTGAGCAAGAGACCAACAAAACTCTTTCTAAATCACACTTACATCTTGAAAATTTCAACTCCATGGACTACCACCAACTTGATTATTATGCTGGGCGCAGTTGAGCAAGAGACCAACAAAACTCTTCTAAAATCACCCTTACATCTTGGTACCTAACTCCATGGACTACCACTCAACTTGATTATTATGTGCTGGCGCAGTTGAGCAAGAGACCAACAAACTCTTTCTAAATCACCCTCACATCTGGTACTCCAACTCCATGGACTGCCACCCACTTGATTATTATGCTGGGCGCAGTTGAGCAAGAGACCAACAAAACTCTTTTCTAAATCACCCCTTACATCTTGGTACCGAACCCATGGACTACCACCAACTTGATTATTATGTGCTGGGCGCAGTTGAGCAAGAGACCAACAAAACTCTTCTAAATCACTCCCTTACATCTTGGTACCGAACTCCATGGACTACCACCAACTTGATTATTATGTGCTTGGCGCAGTTGAGCAAGAGACCAACAAAAACTCTTTCTAAATCACCCCTCTTTACACTCGTACCGAACTCATGGACTACCACCAACTTGATTATTATGTGCTTGGCGCAGTTGAGCAAGAGACCAACAAAACTCTTTCTAAATCACCCTACATCTTGGTACCGAACTCCATGGACTACCACCCACTTGATTATTATGTGCTGGGCGCAGTTGAGCAAGAGACCAACAAACTCTTCTAAATCACCCTTACATCTTGGTACCTAACTCCATGGACTACCACCAACTTGATTATGTGCTGGGCGCAGTTGAGCAAGAGACCAACAAAACCTCTTCTCAAATCACCCCCTTACATCTTGGTACCGAACTCCATGGACTACCACCAACTTGATTATTATGTGCTTGGCGCAGTTGAGCAAGAGACCAACAAAACTCTTTCTAAATCACTCCCTTACATCTTGGTACCGAACTCCATGGACTACCACCCACTTGATTATTATGTGCTGGGCGCAGTTGAGCAAGAGACCAACAAAACTCTTTCTAAATCACCCCTTACATCTTGGTACCGAACTCCATGGACTACCACCAACTTGATTATTATGTGCTGGGCGCAGTTGAGCAAGAGACCAACAAAACTCTTTCTAAATCACCCTCTACATCTTGCGTACCGAACTCCATGGACTACCACCAACTTGATTATTAAAGTTGGGCGCAGTTGAGCAAGAGACCAACAAAACTCTTTCTAAATCCTACCCTTACATCTTGGTACCGAACTCCATGGACTACCACCAACTTGATTATTATGTGCTGGGCGCAGTTGAGCAAGAGACCAACAAAACTCTTTCTAAATCACCCCTTACATCTTGGTACCGAACTCCATGGACTACCACTCAACTTGATTATTATGCTGGGCGGCTGAGCAAGAGACCAACAATTTTTTCTAAATCACCCCTTACATCTTGGTGGAATTTCAACTCCATGGACTACCACCAACTTGATTATTATGTGCTGGGCGCAGTTGAGCAAGAGACCAACAAAACTCTTTCTAAATCACCCCTTACATCTTGGTACCGAACTCCATGGACTACCACCAACTTGACGAGTTATGTGCTGGGCGCAGTTGAGCAAGAGACCAACAAAACTCTTTCTAAATCACCCTTACATCTTGGTACCGAACCTGTTGACTACCACCAACTTGATTATTATGTGCTTGGCGCAGTTGAGCAAGAGACCAACAAAACTCTTTCTAAATCACCCTTTACATCTTGGTACCGAACTCCATGGACTACCACCAACTTGATTATGTGCTTGGTGCAGTTGAGCAAGAGACCAACAAAACTCTTTCTAAATCACCTCCTTGATCTTTGGTGTACCGAACTCCATGGACTACCACCAACTTGATTATTATGTGCTTGAAGCAGTTGAGCAAGAGACCAACAAAACTCTTTCTAAATCACCCTTACATCTTTCGGTACCGAACTCCATGGACTACCACCAACTTGATTATTATGTGCTGGGCAGTTGAGCAAGAGACCAACAAAACTCTTTCTAAATCACCCTTACATCTTGGTACCGAACTCCATGGACTACCACCAACTTGATTATTATGTGCTTGGCGCAGTTGAGCAAGAGACCAACAAAACTCTTTCTAAATCACCCCTTACATCTTGGTACCGAACTCCATGGACTACCACCAACTTGATTATTATGTGCTGGGCGCATTTGAGCAAGAGACCAACAAAACTCTTTCTAAATCACCCTTACATCTTGGTACCGAACTCCATGGACTACCACCAACTTGATTATGTGCTGGGCGCAGTTGAGCAAGAGACCAACAAAACTCTTTCTAAATCACCCCTTACATCTTGGTACCGAACTCCATGGACTACCACCAACTTGATTATTATGTGCTTGGCGCAGTTGAGCAAGAGACCAACAAAACTTTCAAATCACCTCCTTACATCTTGGTACCGAACTCCATGGACTACCACCAACTTGATTATTATGTGCTTGGCGCAGTTGAGCAAGAGACCAACAAAACCTTTCAAATCACCCCTTACATCTTGGTACCGAACTCCATGGACTACCACCAACTTGATTATTATGTGCTTGGCGCAGTTGAGCAAGAGACCAACAAACTCTTTTCTAAATCACCCCCGCACTTTGGTACCGAACTCCATGGACTACCACCAACTTGATTATTATGTGCTGGCGCAGCGAGCAAGAGACCAACAAAACTCTTTCTAAATCACCCCCTACATCTTGGTACCGAACTCCATGGACTACCACCAACTTTGATTATTATGTGTGCTTGGCAGTTGAGCAAGAGACCAACAAAACTTTTCTAAATCACCCCTTACATCTTGGTACCGAACTCCATGGACTACCACCAACTTGATTATTATGTGTCAAGTGCATTTGAGCAAGAGACCAACAAAACTCTTTCTAAATCACCCCTTTACATCTTGGTACCGAACTCCATGGACTACCACCAATCCTGATTATTATGCTTGGCGCAGTTGAAGAGACCAACAAAACTCTTTTCTAACCACCCCTTACATCTTGGTACCAACCCATGGACTACCACCTCAACTTGATTATTATGTGTTTGGCGCAGTTGAGCAAGAGACCAACAAAACTCTTTCTAAATCACCCTTACATCTTGGTACCGAACTCCATGGACTACCACCAACTTGATTATTATGTGTTTGGCGCAGTTGAGCAAGAGACCAACAAAACTCTTCTAAATCACCCTTACATCTTGGTACCGAACTCCATGGACTACCACCAACTTGATTATTATGTGCTTGGCGCAGTTGAGCAAGAGACCAACAAAACTCTTCTAAATCACCCTTACATCTTGGTACCGAACTCAAGGACTACCACCAACTTGATTATGTGCTTGCCAGTTGAGCAAGAGACCAACAAAACTCTTCTAAATCACCCCTTACATCTTTGGTACCGAACTCCATGGACTACCACCAACTTGATTATTATGTGCTGGGCGCATTTGAGCAAGAGACCAACAAAACTCTTCTTCTAAATCACCCCTTACATCTTGGTACCCCAACTCCATGGACTGCCACCCACTTGATTATTATGTGCTGGGCGCAGTTGAGCAAGAGACCAACAAAACTCTTTCTAAATCACCCTTACATCTTGGTACCGGAACTCCATGGACTACCACCAACTTGATTATTATGTGCTTAGCAGTTGGAGCAAGAGACCAATGTAAAAACTCTTTCTAAATCACCCTTACATCTTGGTACTGAACTCATGGACTACCACCAACTTGATTATTATGTGCTTGGCGCAGTTGAGCAAGAGACCAACAAAACTCTTTCTAAATCACCCCTTACATCTTGGTACCGAACTCCATGGACTACCACCAACTTGATTATTATGTGCTAGCGCATTTGAGCAAGAGACCAACAAAACTCTTCCTAAATCACCCTTTACATCTTGGTACCGAACTCCATGGACTGCCACCCACTTGATTATTATGTGCTGGGCGCAGTTGAGCAAGAGACCAACAAAACTCTTCTAAATCACCCCTTACATCTTGGTACCGAACTCCATGGACTACCACCAACTTGATTATTATGTGCTTGGCGCAGTTGAGCAAGAGACCAACAAAACCTTCTTCTAAATCAACTCCCTTACATCTTGGTACCGAACTCCATGGACTACCACCAACTTGATTATTATGTGCTGGGCGCATTTGAGCAAGAGACCAACAAAACTCTTTCTAAATCACCCCTTACATCTTGGTACCGAACTCCATGGACTGCCACCCACTTGATTATTATGTGCTGGGCGCAGTTGAGCAAGAGACCAACAAAACTTTTCTAAATCACCCTTACATCTTGGTACCGAACTCCATGGACTACCACCAACTTGATTATTATGTGCTTGGCGCAGTTGAGCAAGAGACCAAATGAAAACTTTTCAATCACCCCTTACATCTTGGTGTACCGAACTCCATGGACTACCACCAACTTGATTATTATGTGCTTGGCGCAGTTGAGCAAGAGACCAACAAAACTCTTCTAAATCACCCCTTATGTCCTTGGTACCGAACCCATGGACTACCACCAACTTGATTATTATGTGCTGGGCGCATTTGAGCAAGAGACCAACAAAACTCTTTCTAAATCACCCCTACATCTTGGTACCTATCTCCATGGACTACCACCAACTTGATTATTATGTGCTTGGCGCAGTTGAGCAAGAGACCAGCCAAAACTCTTTTCTAAATCACCCCTTACATCTGGTACCAACTCCATGGACTACCACCATTAACTTGATTATTATAAAGGCGCATTTGAGCAAGAGACCAACAAAACTCTTTCTTAAATCACTCCCTACATCTTGGTACCTAACTCCATGGACTGCCACCCACTTGATTATTATGTGCTGGGCGCAGTTGAGCAAGAGACCAACAAAACTCTTTCTATAAATCACCCCTAACATCTTGCACCGGAACTCCATGGACTACCACCAACTTGATTATTATGCTTGGCGCAGTTGAGCAAGAGACCAACAAAACTCTTTCTAAATCACCCTTACATCTTGGTACCGAACTCCATGGACTACCACCAACTTGATTACTATGTGCTGGCGCAGCTGAGCAAGAGACCAACAAAACTCTTTCTAAATCACCCTTACATCTTGGTACGAACTCCATGGACTACCACCAACTTGATTATTATGTGCTGGGCGCATTTGAGCAAGAGACCAACAAAACTCTTTCTAAATCACCCCTTACATCTTGGTACCTATCTCCATGGACTACCACCAACTTGATTGTTATGTGCTTGGCGGTGCTGAGCAAGAGACCAACAAAACTCTTCTAAATCACCTCCCTTACATCTTTGCACACTGAACTCCATGGACCGCTACCTCAACTTGATTATTATGTGCTGGGCGCATTTGAGCAAGAGACCAACAAAACTCTTTCTAAATCACCCCTTACATCTTGGTACCTAATCAGTGGACTACCCACTTGATTATTATGTGCTGGGCGCAGTTGAGCAAGAGACCAACAAAACTCTTTCTAAATCACCCCTTACATCTTGGTACCGAACTCCATGGACTACCACCAACTTGATTATTATGTGCTTGGCGCAGTTGAGCAAGAGACCAACAAAACTCTTTCTAAATCACCCTTACATCTTGGTACCGAACTCCATGGACTACCACCAACTTGATTATTATGTGCTGGGCGCATTTGAGCAAGAGACCAACAAAACCTTTTCTAAATCACCCCTTACATCTTGGTACCTAACTCCATGGACTGCCACCCACTTGATTATTATGTGCTGGGCGCAGTTGAGCAAGAGACCAACAAAACCTTTTCAAATCACCCCTTACATCTTGGTACCGAACTCCATGGACTACCACCAACTTGATTATTATGTGCTTGGCGCAGTTGAGCAAGAGACCAACAAAACTCTTTCTAAATCACCCCTTACATCTTGGTACCGAACTCCATGGACTACCACCAACTTGATTATTATGTGCTGGGCGCATTTGAGCAAGAGACCAACAAAACTCTTTCTAAATCACCCCTTACATCTTGGTACCTAACTCCATGGACTGCTTTCACCCACTCTGATTATTATGTGCTGGGCGCAGTTGAAAGCGTTGAGACCAACAAAACTCTTCTAATCACCCTTTGCATCTTGGTACCGAACCCATGGACTACCACCAACTTGATTATTATGTGCTTGGCGCAGTTGAGCAAGAGACCAACAAAACTCTTTCTAAATCACCCCCTTACATCTTGGTACCGAACTCCATGGACTACCACCAACTTGATTATTATGTGCTTGGCGCAGTTGAGCAAGTAGACCAACAAAACTCTTTCTAAACAATTCTTACATCTTGGTAATGAACCTGACTACCACCAACTTGATTATTATGTGTTTGGTGCAGTTGAGCAAGAGACCAACAAACTCTTTCTAAATCACCCCTTACATCTGGTACCGAACTCCATGGACTACCACCAACTTGATTAGCAAGCTTGGCGCAGTTGAGCAAGAGACCAACAAAAACTCTTTCTAAATCACCCTTACATCTTGGTACCGAACTCCATGGACTACCACCAACTTGATTATTATGTGCTGGGCGCATTTGAGCAAGAGACCACAAAACTTTCTAAATCACCCTTACATCTTGGTACTAACTCCATGGACTGCCACCCACTTGATTATGTGCTGGGCGCAGTTGAGCAAGAGACCAACAAACTCTTTCTAACTCTCATTCTGGTACCGAACTCCATGGACTACCACCAACTTGATTATTATGTGCTTGGCGTTGAGCAAGAGACCAACAAAACTCTTTCTAAATCACCTCTACATCTTGGTACCGAACTCCATGGACTACCACAACTTGATTATTATGTGCTTGGCGCAGCTGAGCAAGAGACCAACAAAACTTTTCTAATCACCCCTTACATCTTGGTACCGGAACTCCATGGACTACCACCAACTTGATTATTACAAAGCCAAGTAGCTGGAGATAGACCAACAAAACTCTTTCTAAATCACCTCTACATCTTGGTACCGAACTCCATGGACTACCACCAACTTGATTATTATGTGCTGGGCGCAGTTGAGCAAGAGACCAACAAAACTCTTCTAAATCACCCCTTACATCTGTACCAAACCCTATGGACTACCACCAACTTGATTATTACAAAAGGCGCATTTACAAAAGAGACCAACAAAACCTTTTCTTTCTAAATCACCCCTTACATCTATACCTAAATCATGACTGCCACCCACTTGATTATTATGTACGGCGCAGTTGAGCAAGAGACCAACAAACTTCTTTCTAAATCACCTCATATCTTGGTACCGAACTCCATGGACTACCACCAACTTGATTATTATGTGCTTGGCGCAGTTGAGCAAGAGACCAACAAAACTTTTCAAATCACCCCTTACATCTTGGTACCGAACTCCATGGACTACCACCAACTTGATTATTATGTGCTTGGCGCAGTTGAGCAAGAGACCAACAAAACTCTTTCTAAATCACCTCATCTTGGTACCGAACCTGTTGACCACCACCAACTTGATTATTATGTGTTTGGCGCAGTTGAGCAAGAGACCAACAAAACTCTTTCTAAATCACCCCTTACATCTTGCACGAACTCCATGGACTACCACCAACTTGATTATTATGTGCTTGGCGCAGTTGAGCAAGAGACCAACAAAACTCTTTCTAAATCACCCCTTACATCTGGTACCGGAACTCCATGGACTACCACCAACTTGATTATGTGCTGTGGGCGCAGTTGGCAAGAGACCAACAAAACTCTTTCTAAATCACCCTTACATCTTGGTACCGAACTCCATGGACTACCACCAACTTGATTATTATGTGCTTGGCGCAGTTGAGCAAGAGACCAACAAAATTCTTTCAAATCACCCTTACATCTTGGTATCGAACTCCATGGA
>JBBBDQ010023816.1:0-10033 GCA_037127315.1 Ascarosepion bandense
TCATTAATTATTTTATTTTCTATATTTGCCATATAATAATTAGAAAGAGGGGCCTAAAAGGAGATCCATGGCAATACCATGTTGTGTATAAATATTGCCTAAGGGATCGTGAAAGGGTACTTGTGTGGTGCATGCTAATAATAGTTTTTTTAATATAGTGAATTTAATATTGATTGATGGGAGATTAGCATGATTGTATACATCACAGATAATGATGTCAATTGTTTCCTGAACAGGAACATTTGTAGAATGATTTGGACATCCAAAGATGCAATTATTTGATTCTTGGGTTTTACGGAATGGAAGATCTGTAAAAATTCGTCCGTGGAATTAATACTATATTTTAGGAAGATAGGGAGTAATTAGTTTAAGTGTTTTGGAAAGGTTATATATTGGTGTGGGTATTTGAGAAATGATAGGTCGGAGGAGATGATCTTTTTTATGGTTTGTTTTCCATAAGGTAGCCGGGCTGATAGTCACCTATAATCTTTTGAAGTTGCCGGAATCCTATTTCAGCATTGTTTGCAGTAATAAGTTTATTAATGTTTTTTTAAGTTGGGTTGTGGTATTACCAGTTAATTTTTTAAATTTATTGTGATCGTCCAGATAGCCTGTAATTTGAGTGATATTCCTGTCTGTTTAAAATAACAAATGTATTGGTTTTATCGGCACGTCGGATAATACTATTTTTGTTATTTTTTAGATGTGTGGCTGCTTTTATGAGAGGCGTATTTATAATATCATTAGGATTTTTATGGTAACGGTGTTTGATTGATTCAGCTTTGAGCAATTCTTTTAAGCCTACCTGTGTAGTAATATGGTTGTCCTGTTCGAGTTGAAGTATTTGTTGGTATAAAGCTTCAATTTCATTTATTTAAACATTGAATTAGGTTTCTGTGCGACATGAAAATTTGGTCCGAGATTAAGGAATTCTATTTCATCTGGAGTAAGTTGGTAATCTGATAGGTTAATGAAGTTGTCATTGATGTTTGGTAAAAGTATTTTTCCTTTATATAATTTGTTTAGCTTTTTTTGGATGACTTGTTTATGGGATTCATATTGTAGTGTTGTAGTGTATAATAAATCCAATATTTCTTTGAATTTATCACTTGTGGTAGAAGACTGTAGATTCCTTTAATATGTACAATTTCAGTGTTGATTTGTTGTAATTCCTGTTTGGCTGTGTGCATTTGATGTTTTATGAGTTCCATTGAAATTTCTTGGTGTTAGGATCATTTAATGCTACGGCATCATGTAGCAAATTTAGTATATCGAGGCTGCAAGTAATTTTCTAAACATATGCTATTAAATATAGAAGACAATGAATGTCTATTATGTTTAATCATGAGCCGTTCTAAACCTCGTATTTTGCTTTAATTTCAGTTGAAAATAAAGACAAAAATTCTCCAACATTTGGATAATTATTTATTGATTTTCTTCTAAGCTTTCGGCTCACATGAGCCATCTTCAGAGATTGTTTAAACTGAAATATTATAACATCCACCATCGCCGACGATTTTATTTTGTGTTGACATAAAACTCCGGCAGCAGCAGCAATAGTTACCAAAAATAATAAACGCAGTTCTTAAATTTGCGATGCGGTTTTATGACGTCACGCCGCGTGATAGCACGAAATGACAACAAAAATCATGTAGTCAAATGCAATGTAATGTGTTATTTCCGGTTTTAAAGTTGATTTTATTGAGTGTTGGTTGTTTCGATTTGATGTACATGGCCTCCAATATCCTGCAGGTTCCTCTTACTGTGTGTATGAGTAAGGATCACCGTATTGTTGACCAAAATCTGTCTGATATTACCTTCATGTTCATGTTTTTCAGAGAAATGTTGTTTAATAGTACTCTGATCAGAAAGATGACGTAAGTCTACGGGAGAGCGTGGTTGTAGTAAAACCAATATATGTACTAGGTTTTTGATTAGTATCAGAGATGCAATCTCTGAATGGGCATGTAAATTGGTACACTAAATTAGTTTTGTAGAGAATTTAGTTTAGTGCTTGTTGGGTTATTATCTATAATAACCCAACAAGCACTTTAAATAAATGAGATCAATTGTTTTAAACTTTTTATAATATATAATGAGTTTAATTTGATTATTACTTTCCACTGGTTTAACATTTCTACGTATTATGTTTTTGAGAGTTTTTTCATCTTGTTTATAATTATTATGTATTTGGTTGCAATAGTATAAGTTAATAGTGTTATGTTTATTTTGATGTAAACCATTATTATTAATATTATCCTTATTGTTAGAGCTATTGTTAATTTTGTTGAGATACATTTTAATTTGTTGATCAATAACGGAGTTAGGAAATCCATTATTGACTAGTGATTGTGTAATTCTTTATAAAATATAGATTTGGAAGAAAAATATCATTTGTGTGCGTTGAAGTAAGTTTTTTATAACAGCTACTTATATCGTTAGGGACATTCACTATTATAATTAAGAAACACGAATTTATGCTAGTTGGTTTCCTATATGAAAGTAGTAAATTTATGTGTGCTAGAATCAATGAATACATCAAGGAATGGGAGTTTTGTTATTAATATTAAGTTCTAATGTAAATTTGAGGGACGGAGTGACTTTCAAATTTGTTTTTAGAATATTTAATTTGATCGATATTCTTAGCTAAAACAAAGATGTCATCTATGTATCTTACATATATAGAGGGTTTATTGTTGTCATTAATTATTTTATTTTCTAGATTTGCCATATAATAATTAGAAAAGAGGGGACCTAAAGGAGATCCCATGGCAATACCATCTATTTGTGTATAAATATTGCCTAAGGGATCGTGAAAATTCTGTGTGGTGCATGCTAATAATAGTTTTTAATATAGTGGGTTTAATATTGATTGATGGGAGAGTAGCATGATTGTATACATCACGGATAATGATGTCAATTGTTTCCTGAACAGGAACATTTTGTGAATAAGTTTTGGACATCCAAAGATGCAATTATTTGATTCTTAGGTTTTACGGAATGGAGAATCTGTAAAAATTCGTCCGTGGAATTAATACTATATTTACCAGGAAGATAGGGAGTAATTAGTTTGTTTAGTGTTTTGGAAAAGGTTATATATTGGTGTGGGTATTTGAGAAATGATAGGTCGGAGGGGATGATCATTTTTATGGATTTTTACATTTCCATAAAGGTAGCCAGGCTGATAGTCACCTATAATCTTTTTGAAGTTTATGGATCCTATTTCAGCATTGTTTACGTATAAAGTTTATTAATATGTTTTTTTTTTTTTAAGTTGGGCTGTGGTATTACTAGTTAATTTTTTAAATTTATTGTGATCGTCAAGAATGGCCTGTAATTTGGAGTGATATTCCTGTCTGTTTAAAATGTGTGTGTGTGTGTGTGTGTGTGTGTGTGTGTGTGTGTGTGTGTGTGTGTGTGTCGTGGCGGAAATCTTCGTCGCCAAGTTGTTGTGATATATTGGGAGGCCAGGAAGAAAGACACGGTATAGTTACGCTGCGTCACGACTGTTTTACGACTCTCCCTTGACTGCCTCACTGCTGCCTCCCGAGAAGTCACTCAGGTTAGTCTATGGAGGAGGAAGAGTCCATACTACAGTATAATAAGGCACCATAACACCCGCCTCAATTCCGCAAAGGTCTAAAGAAATTTTTTTTCTTTTAATATTAAAGTTCTGAGGCTGACTTGTTTTATCAATTTCGCAGTAAACACTTGCTGACATCTGTTTGTGGTCACAATATCTTTTCCGCTTAGAACGCTGACCACTATTAAATCAGTTGCTTTTCCTTTTCTCTTAACACAGCTTTTTTCAGGGAGTCGTTAGAGGGGTACAATATTAAAAGTGTCGTATATTACATCCATAGCTGATTACTCAGAAAACCCGTTATCAGCCTCGTCAGTTAACCGTTTTCTAAGTTGATTTAGATGTTTCTATGCGTAAATTGTGGACCCATTATTATATATATCATGTTCCCGATTCCTTTTTCGATCGTACCCAACTCTTAAAAAGGTTTGTTGTCTTTGAACATTTAGAAAAAAACTATTTTACTGGGTTATATCGTCTTCTAGATACGGTGCTTGTTCTTTGACTTCGTCTGTTCCGGAAATAATTTATCGTCAGACCCTATACAAAGTGCAAACATCTCGGCTGAAATATGTGAAGCTGGTGTTTTGTCATTAGGTGTCATTCTGTATACTTGAAGAAACTGTTGAAGAGTTTTTTCAGTTAGTGTATCACTAACATTCTTTAAAGCGCTCTTCAAAGTATCTACAAATCTACCACAAAGCTAGTACCATGTTTGACCTCGAATTGATATGCGGCGGTAGTGATCTGTTCCGATCTGATACGTTCACAAAACCCAAAATTCTGCAGACGTAAATTGACTTCCATTGTTGGACACTTAGATGTCTTCTACTCCGAATCTAGCGAACGACTCGTGTAGAAATTTTATAACAATTTCTGTAATTGGGTTAGGTTCGTTTTGGGCCAGGGAATGAATGTAGTAGCAGGTGCCTTCGCTGCCAAGGCACAGCACTTACACGATTTGACAGCGTTTTCTATATCATTTTCTAGAGTGTCAACGGAAGCACGACGCGTTCTTTGTATAGAAAGTAACACCTCGTTGCATTAAACATGGCAGCAAAGATGAGGACAATAGTCGAATAATACAAAGAGTGTAAATGCTAACTTGTGGTGATACCGGCCGAGCAAAAGCGACGGACCGGATGTTTGCTCTCTCACGACAAATGACCAAATGTCGTCGTTGCGCATCCGAGTTCACGCAGATGTTCCGGTTGAAAAATAAAAATTAATCAAATATCAACTTTCCATTTCGCGAGTCTACGCGAATTTTATTTACCAGCCAATGGGAAGCCCAGAATCAAATTCAAGTGTGAAATCTCAAACGAGCTGCTTTTGATCCAAACAGCAGATATAAAAAGCGGATACAGACAAGACCCCAGCAGACAGACAGACTGACAGAGAGACCCAGAGAGACGAATGTAATTAGTATCTCCCTTGACCGAAGTCAAGTGGCTAACTGTTCGCCTCCCTTACCTCTTTACCTTATCCACTGTCTCAAAAGTACTTACTGGCCTAAGGAGCGAATACATCAAAGACATTCCTTACTCACGACGGTCCCACATTCCTAAGCCTAAATCTCTTTCTGTATTTTATTCGCCATGAACATTTTAACCTCCGTTGGACCTCTATTCAAGTATTGTTTTAATTGTAAAACATTTATTGATATGTGTATATATAAATGTTATTTTCAACTCAATTTGCTTTTCTTGATTTTATAGTCATTTTATGACTTACCACAAGGCAAATTCCGTCAATCTTCAACAATACACAACTACCCTTCTCTTGAACGGACTCCCACTACAACTAGAAAAGGAATAGATAAGATACCCACTATAAACTCATTTCAGATGCATAGACAAATGCTAGCGGAAGTGTAGCCGCTTTTTCTTCTTTACTTCGCTTCATATAACTAAACTTTCGATATAAATCCCATTCATTGGACATTATACAAAAGAATATTTCAAATCAAATTTTTCTATTCTCTGAATACGGTCATTGTAAAAATGAGCTTTCTCAGACAAATTCAGAATAATATCCTCAATTTTATGTTCCATGAATTCATGCTGTTGACGAAATTTGATCTGTCTACCATCTAATGAAATTTAATACCTTCCTTTTTAGATAACCTAGAAATAAGCGCTTGTGCCAGTTGTTAGATTTGTTGAAGACATTGAATGAAACTTATACATCAATAAATATACAATAGAGCTCTCATATTGCAACAGGATACAACACAAGGTCAAGGCTTAAAGTATTTTAACAGCAATAAGGGAGAAAATTCCCAAGTCTCCACAGTACTCTCTCTTTATTTGGTAGAGGCTCCGGGTAATAAAGCCAGCCCACTTCCAAGGGTGAGTTAATGCATGGAGAAAGGTCACCTGAAGCTAATTTACATATCAGTATATGATCTATATGTATGTTTATTAGCATAATCTCATATCAGATGGGATTTTGTTCTCCATTTGCACTTAATAAGTTGAATTATCTGTCAATTTAGTTTTAACAAACAATATTTATTAGGAACAAAATTTTTCATCTGTGAGTTTTTACCACGATGGCTATTTTTCTAAATTTAGAGGTAAAACTGAAAGAAATATCTCTTGACGGCTATTTATTTTTCATTAGGTTCTTCATGGATGTTGACTTTTACGAAAGTTATGATTCGTTAAATTTATGTACATTTTGGTCACATTTAGTGGAAATATAACATGATTTCTCTAGAAAATATTCTATCGCAAGTACCTTATCCAATTTTAATTGTTCCTATTAAAAGTTTATCGATCATGAGAGAAATAACAAAACCTTGCGGCTTTCTAAATAAGAATGACGGAAGAAATAAAAATATTTTATTAAATGAAAACTTTAGAAAACGTTGAAGATGTGAAATATTTCTAATTTCCAAGTCTCGGTTCTCTGTTTTCGATGACAGGTCGAAGTTACAGAAGTTTTACTGGACACCAAGTGGACACAAGAACTAGTTAGGTTGTTGGACATTTTGTTAGAACAAAGCTCTTGAAACCATTGAAGCTTTCCCTTAACCAAAGTGGGTAAGGTGCTTAGAAAGTATTTCTATTTCCTGTCTCATTGTCATCGAGATATTATTCTCACTGACTACCTACACATTTGGTGCGGCCTCTTTAAGGAAGGGCAATCTCTGAAAGTACTGATGCCTAGTTTCAGGAATTAGTAATCCATTAAAATCTAAAGTAATGCGTGGAAATTATGCGGTACCCATTTACACTTTAGACATATAGGCTAAATGTTAAATGATGATGACGTACATATGTTTATAATTCTATGATCACACATGTATCTTGTAATTTCTCAAAGTTTCAATGCTCGGTACATTCAGTCTGCTATCGGTACGTTTACATTATTATTATTATTATTATTATTATTATTATTATTATTACTTTCATCATATTTCGATTTCTGCTCTGCTAACACCAGTTTGCAGGAAGACCTAGGCCTAAGTGTGTTGTTAGGGCAACATTCCATAATTTATTTTCTATCTTCCATAACACCACTAACATTGCATGAACAAAGTTCTTAATTTGTGTGTTAGGTAGGTACTTATCAATACATTTTTTAATTAATAAATTTTTATTAGAATTTTCTGAGATTTTTAATGCATTTTAGTTTGTTTTAGTTTTTATGATTCCAGGTGCACCTATTATCATTGGTATATTCTTGTTTTCAACCACATTTTACTATTTCAAATTACAGAGTTTTTACTTCGATAGTTTTCAAATTAATTTATTGGTATGTTGCAGTTTCACTTTAATTGAAAAGTATATTAATAAAACAATTATTTTTTTTTCGATTTTTGACAAATATGTCGGGTTATTTGCTTCAATCTTCCTGTCTATAAAAATAGTGTAATCCACAGAATTGTGATGTCTTCTATTTCTGTAACTAATACTGTGTGTTGTGCATACCAGTGATTCTTAACATATTTTCCAAAGTGTTTGCACATTGACCAGTATAAATATTGTCACTTTTTCATCGTAACAGTTTTTATATTCATTTGGTGCAAGTACAGAACATCCTGCGATTAGATGGTCTATGGTTTCCTAATATTGTCACAGGCAGCATTTTAGATTATTACTATTGTGTCATTTTTTTCTCATATTTCTATTTCTGCTATGGTCGCACTACCTACCAGTCTGCGAGAAAGACTAAGGCAGCTCGTGGTGTGTTTTTATGGCTCCATTTTCATGTTTTCCTATCTCCCCTAACATCCCTAGCGTTATATAGACAAAGTTCTTCTTAGTGTGTCGGCTGTACTTAACAAGACAATTTTTTATATCTCTTAAGCTGGGGTTTCCAGGGATTCTTTTCAATGTCTTGTTTCGTTCCATTTTTTTTATCATTCCAAGTGCACCTACTATCACTGGCACGATTTCTTGTTTTCAATTTCCACATGTTTTTCTATTTCAATTTCCAGGTCTTTATATTTTGACAGTTTTTTGAATTCCTTGGTTGCTATGTTACAATTCGCTGGCCAAGCCATATCAATTAATGAACAAGTTTTCTTTCTGGTTTTAACAATAATTTCCACATGTTTTACTATTTCAATTTCCAGGTCTTTATATTTTGACAGTTTTTTGAATTCCTTGGTTGCTATGTTACAATTCGCTGGCCAAGCCATATCAATTAATGAACAAGTTTTTTCTTTCTGGTTTTAACAATAATGTCCGGCTTATTTGCTTCGATTTTCTGTCTGTTTAGATGGTGTAATCCCATAGAATGGTAGCATTTTCTATTTCTGTGACCGGAACTGCGTGATGTTTATACCACATTTTGTTCATATATTTTCCATAGTGTTTGCACATTGTCCGGTGTATATATTGCCCCACTCTATCGTGACGATTATTATTATTATTATTATTATTATTATTATTATTATTATTATTGTAGCTGTTGTAATTGATAGATATCCTCTCCGGCTCTTAGATTTTGGGCTGGTTGATGAGGCTCATATATCTGCTCATATATCCCAATGATTTCAGGAATTCTTAAAGATTGGGTGATTGATTTTTGTTTAATATTTTACAGATCATCAACATTGGTTATTAAATCTGAAACATATTTTGGGGGTTGAATTCTTAATTCTTTCATTTTTGCAAATGAATTATGAATTTTTTAATAACACAACCTGTCAATATTGAACGTATATTTGACTGTGATGCATGAACGTAGTATACTCTTCTCAGACAATTTATCTGATGGAAATGATGGAATATACTTTCCCTCTTAATATTATAGTTTTCTTCTTTTTCATTGCTTCTTTTGGAAGTCGCATTTAAGAAGCCTTTTACGTGGAGCCTAATGTAAACGAACGTTATTCTTCCGATGTTATCAAGAATAATGGACTGAAAGATTTATTCTCGTACTGTGCACAGTACTTGGGAACACAGTTTGTTGTATTTCAGATAATGATGGTTTTGCTAAAGATTTCATTAATGTTTAAATCAGTTTTATCTTAATCATTTTCTGTTCTTATCCAACGACCGTGAATACTGACTTTGTAAAAATGCCAAATTCTTTTCAATTATATTTCATTGCTCTTATATTTAGAGAGCTTATCAAAATCCTTCGCTGTAATGTTTTTAAACAAACTTTGTAAAATGTTTTGGCACAGTGAATAGCGGCTCGGATTGTGGAATCAGACAGTCGAGTTTGTTACATTCATTCAATGATTATTTCACTCAAAAAACTTTCTTTTGGAGGCAGACCACAAGCCTCCATTATCAATTCATGTTTGGAAGAAAAATTCTTACGCGTACAGCCAATAGATTACAAAGCTGGTGCTCCATCTTATTAAATTACGATTTTACGATGGAATACAAACCATCCAAAATGTTAGGACATACAGATGGTTTATCGAGATTGATACAAAAAAATGGCAACTACACCGTTTGAGGATACTGTTATTGCAGCATTAAAAGTTAAATCGAAATTAAAAATATAAATGTGGTACGTGAACTACTACTTGTTACAGGAAAAAGAAAATAAAAAACAGAAAAAAAAACTAAAAAGAAACTAAGAAAGAACGCAATCCAGCCTTGAACACTAACTCGCTATGTCACTATGTATTGATGTTTGCACAAAGTTTAATACCCTGGCCTAATTACAAAAGCGAATATTAAATGAATTTCATAGCAGGTGTCGGGAATTTCCAGGATTAAATCTCTTATGAGAAGCTTTGCGTATTGAAAAAAAATGGATCCAAGTTATTGAAAATGTTGTAAAAGCCTGCATATTTCTTTCTTTGCGAAAAACCACTTGCCACGAAAATAAATCCTTGTTTAGAAACATATTCTCCGTGGTTAAAACGGCATTACATTTTTGCATGTCTAATAAGTGGATCACATTATTATGTGGTTTGTGAATATCATGAAATTTGAAAAAAAAAGAAAAAAATTATTTAGCACAGTGAAGTTTTAC
>JBBBDQ010023830.1:0-11737 GCA_037127315.1 Ascarosepion bandense
TGTCTTAGAAACTGATTGAGCAATAGAAGCAGAAAATAGACGAACAATAGCAATAAAAGCAAAGAAGTCAGAAATTTTGATCTGGTTTAGCTATCAGGCCGATTAATGTATAAATTATTAATTCAACAAAAAAATTATTGAAAACATATAAAGACCAAATATAAAGGAAAACTGTGTTTGTAAAAAATACAACACGTATACCAAGTATCTTTCGACTGGTAATAGATGCTCTAATAGATATAAACCGGTGTAACTGTAGGTATTATTAGATCTGTAGAATAGGACAGCCATAATAGGCGACACGAAGAATCAGTTCACAATACGAGAAAAAAGTAACGAACGTAGAAGAAAAATAATAAAAATATTTATCAATTGATAAAATACTTGGGAATTAACAGAAACAATTACAAACTCGTTTGCAACGGTCAAATAATACTTAATAACACGTACAAAACGACAGTTTGACCGTCAACGAACTGATTTCAAAATGGCGTGTAGCAATTCGTAATCATGTAAGTTAGAAATATTTAGCCCCCCAAAATGCTGCAGCAGTTCGATATCTTGGACTAGGAATGTCCATGTTTTCCTTTGTTGATTAATTCCTGTGCTATAGTTTCTTAGGCGTTGGAATATTAATCACAATCAAACACAACAAAAACTGAAAACCAAACGAAAGGACTGCATAAAATGAATATTCGTCATTTCAGCACTTGCCTCTAACCAAACATCATCGACCTGTATCCAGCGGAATGTTATTTTCCAAGTAGAATAGGTTTTCTTTATGATTGTAATATAGCATTAACTCTGCAAAAATGGCCGAGGCTTACAAGGAAATATACGCTACCGCAAACGACATATTCTCGATGCCAATGCGGATTTTGACTCTAAAAAAGTAGCAACCACCTGATGAAAATCGGCTACAATACGGGTCCTTTTCATTTAGCCAACTTGATTACATCTCCAAACGGAGGAAAATATCGTTTATTTCTTTCGACCATTCTAAACATTTACACCAGATGAATCAAGTGAATGGTTGTTGTTGGTGATTAAAGCAGCACCAGAATAGACAAAGCAGAGGAGAAAAAGGCAAATAATAAGTTTACAGCGTAATTGAGGATATTAAGCACAAGTGATGTACTAATGTATTTTCATAAATCGTTGGATTATTATATTCTTTGGCTACCTTTGTGACAACAATATCAGTAAACCAGTCGTTTCAATCCCAAGCACTTGCAGGTCTCGAAAGTATATAGCGATAAGTTTTTCCTGTTGTTAATATCGTAGCAGATGTAAACTGAAGACGTTTTGTCTGGAAGTCGAACAGAAACAATTTTTAACAACTGACATTAAGTGAAGAAATCCACTCTTAGACACAACTCTTTTTCATTGCTGCGAATCAAAACAGATGTAATTTTTATTAAACGTTTTGTATATTCTTTAGATAAACCAATGCAGATACACTTCAAATCTGAGTAGACTCATATAAACTGGTAAGCCTGTTCTCAATAAATACAACCATAAATTCAGTTAAGTTTGCAAAAGTAGTCATCTGGTTTTGGTTGGTTAATACATCGGCTTGTTTTGGTCGTATTTCCAAACTGAAAAAGAAATAACTTTTTCACCTTCTTTAGACTTGATAAAATCTTTTTATTGAATGTAGAGACATAGACGATGCATTAAGTGTTGGCTTGAAACTTGCGTTTTATTGGTCGTTCCATTCAACACGTGACATGCGAGTGCAAAGTAAAATATGATTAACTTGATTAAGAATGTCATATCTTTCTGTTAATCAGTTTTGTCCACATTTTCTAAAAGTAGAAAGAAGGATGAATTAAAATAAGTAGTAAACGGGAAGTTTCATTGTAAATTTTATTGTAGAATATGTATTCGTTTTATTTTAAGTGATTTCCATCTTGCAACAGTGTTACAGAGAATGATGATTGCTAATAACGATACTAGAAAAGAAATTACAAGTATGTCTGGGAAAGTGGTCAAAAAATCAGAAAGAGGACATATCAATTACAAGAAGGCGATATAGTCATCACTGGGACATGCAGTGAGGGATGAAGGCTTAAAACCTGAGAGAGAGCTTGGACGAGTAATATAGAGAAAAACGAAACAGAGAGAAGCAGCGGTTGAACAGGCTGAAGACCTTATCAGGTAGACGGCCGGAACAGCGATTGCATGATGTACGGAAAAACGTACTAAAGGCAACAGGGGATAGAACGTGGAAAGCCATGATCGTCTCAGTCTGAAAAGTACAAGGCACATGAAGAAGAAGAAGAAGAAGAAGAAGAAGAAGAAGAAGAAGAAGAAGTCTTCAATAACTTCGCCGGTGTTTACACATTTACTGACGGCAAAACCTTGATCTTTGCCGCTTGATGGATCACATTGTGGCCAATCTTTATTCAGTCAGTTAAGTGCCATACACTATGCTTTAACGACGATCATCTTTCGAGACTTTGACTCACTGTCTGAAGATTATCGAGAAGCTGGTTACATTTGCTTTTGCAATTGAGCTGGCTCTGTAGGAGGCTATACGTTAAATCTGTCCTGTTATTTATTATAAACTAAAAAGTTAAGAGATGTATTTTATTATTAAGTAATAATTAGTGTAGGATCAGTTTCTTACTTCATAACAATATAAAATAATCCCCAATTTATGCCCAGTGAAACCTTAATCCCATGTATATAACTATTATATTCAGTCAGTCAGTCGTGATACACCTTTACGTACCGATCATGCCTCGAAAGAGACATGACATTAGACGAGATAGTTTCAGTAGGTTACCTTTACTTTCTCTGCGGTAGGCTGGTTGCCAGACGGGCTATAGAACCTACTCTGTCCAGTTATTTTACCCATAATTGGAGAGAAAAGAGACAGACAATGCCTCTCCCAGATTATTGTGATATTCTTCTTCTATGTGCCCTGTCCCTTCAGGACATGAAACCCGATGTGGCTCTCCACGTCTCCTATCACAGCGGCTGTTAGTATGTTTGATCCTGTTCTCCTGGCCAACCCGTTTCATCATCACCTGATCAGACCCTGCAAATATGTTACCCTTGCCTTCTTCCTCTGTCTCTCCTTCCTTCTCTGACCTGTCAATGCATCAGGTTCCTCAGGCTCTCTTTCTCTGCATGTCCCAGGAACTTCAGTTGTCTCTTCCTGATGCTCAACGCATCAATTTCCTTTTTGTTGTCGTTCTTTCCAACACCTCATCGTGCTTATTTATTAAATAAACCTTAACAATATATGTTTTTAACGCAAATTGTAACAAATTATAGAAAGGCGGATTTTAGTTTTATTCCCTCCAGTAGCAGTGTTTCTGGAAATCTTCCTCGTTTAGTGTTTTTATGAAATCTTTATCACTCGTTTAATGTTTCAGAAATTTCTGTACCTCGTTTAATGTTTCCAGAAATTGCTGTCCCTCGTTTGTTGGTTCCAGAAATGCCCGTCCTAATTTAGTGTTTCAGAAATTGCCGTCTGTCGTTCAGTGCTCCAGAAATTTTCATCCCTCGTTTCGTACTTCAAGAAATTTCCGTCCGTAGTTTTACAGTTTGCAGAAATTTCCGTCCTTCGTTTAGTGTTTCGAAATTTCTGTCCCACGTTTGAAAAGTGTTTTCCAGAAATTCTGTCCTTTTGTTGTTGTTTCAAACGAAATTTTCGTTCCTCATAACTTTTGTGTTTCTAGAAATTTCCGTCCCTCGTTTAATCATTTCAGAAATTTCCGTCATATTTTTTATTGTTTCAGAGTTTCCCCATCCTTCGTTTAGTATTTACAAAATTTCCGTCTTACTTCCAATGTTTCCAAAAATGTTCTGTCGTTTACTGTTCAAGTTTCCGTCCTTCATTTCCAGTGTTTCGAAATATCCGTCCAATACAGTTTGAATTATTTCAAAGTTTCTGTCTTTCATTTCATATTCCCAGAAATGTCTGTCCCTTCATTTAGTGTTTCTAGAAATATCCGTCCCTCGTTTAATTATTTCAGAAATTTCCGTTCATCGCTTAATGTTTCCATCCATCTCTAATTTGATGTTTCCAGAAATGTCCGTCCCTCGTTTTGTGTTCCAGAAATTTCCGTGCTTCGTTTGCAATGTTTTTAGAAATTTAAGCGCGTGTTTCTTATTTATTTTTCGTTAAAACAAATTTAATTAAATATTTTATTCGCTGTCGTCATGATTGGATTTCGTGAAAATAAACTAAAAAGCCTGTATTCTCGCATCACGAATTTTAATTTGATGATAAAGGCCGACTTAAACTGCTGCAGATGAGTTCACACATGAACACTCAGTATGACACGAGAAACATTTACAAATGGGTAAGAACAAAAGAGGAACTAGTCAGAGCAGTAGATAACGATTTAGAATTGGATTGTATTTTTGAAGATTAAAGTTGGCACGGTATTAAATCATAAAAGAAGTTCCAAGCGAGAAAGACAATAACTCGAGTCTATTTTGCGGAAGTTTCCCAACATCTCATGTCTCATCTGCAAAATGTTGAGATATCGACGACGAATTGTAGTAATGCGCTTAAAGTTAAAAAATGTCTATGTACCATGACGAAGTGAAAGTAACCAATTTTCTTTTGCAGTTGATCTAACAATGAGTTCCATTTTCTATTTCTATAACAGTGCCTTGTTCTTCTTTCTGCTTGTTGAAATACTTTTTCTGTTGTTATCGTCTTTAAAAACGCAAAAAAATCGTTCGCTTTTTCTAACTTTTGTCGCTTTTTTGGCAGAGTACAGATGTAATAAAACGCGAATTTGTTAAACGCATTTCTTTCCGACAGGCAATACGGTTTTCACATCTTTCACGAGCAAAATTCGATAGTCTACCTAAACTGTCAACTTGTTGGCCTTTTTTTAATTTTCTTAACACATTTTCTTACAGTACTATTGATTCAATAGTAGTATTCTAGCTCACAAGGAATATTGTTACGAGGATGCATTTATATATAAAAATAATAGTAATAATGTCTAAAAAGTTGTAATAAGACTCTATGAGTCCTACTTGTTGTTACAAAAAGGTTTTCATTCAGTCGTAAAAATAGGAAATTAGAAATAGAACCTTTAGAAGATCGAAGAATGTTCAGAGAGTTTGATAAATTCTATAAGTATGCAAATTTGGTGTCACCCCTTATAAGAATAGGTTTCAGCACGGTGCAGTTGATAGCAGGATCGGTTGACATCTACAGCTCCGGTTAATATTCAGGATTTATGTCAACTAAAGAACCTAAGTTTATTGTTCAAAACTGTAGTTGTATGATCATTTTAACGTAAAATTCTAGATAGATTCCATATCGTCAGCAACTACCACTTATTCAAAATGAAAATAAATAAAAAAAGACGGTTAAGAACTAAGAGTTACGTCACAAAAGAATTTGATTTAAAATTAAGGTCTATTCTTATTTATTTACTTTTAGATGAATGTAAGGGAAAAATTTGAAAATTTGGCTTCGTCTAGCTTTACAGGGGAAGGGTTAACAGATAGAATATTAAGTGCTGTTGACCTAAGAATTGGGTTAAACAAAAAGAAGAAGGGTGAAATCTGTGGTCAGTTTCCCAATAATTCATCCCTTAGAAAACACTTACTAACACAAACGGAGAGAAACCATTCCACTGTGAAATCTGTGGAATTAAGTTTTCCCCAAATTATTTTTCAAACAGCACATTAACACACGGGGGAGAAACCATTTCACTGTGAAATCTGTGGAAGTAAGTTTTTCCAAAATTCGCATCTGAAAAAACACATGTTTATACACAGGGGAGAAGACATTACTGTGCTGAGGTAGAATTGACGTCTGTATTTGGTTGATCTAACTGTGAATGGGTGATTGATCTGGTTGCACGAGTAAACACCTGTTGCAGAGTCACCATTGACTTAAGTTCGTTGGAGCCAGAAACCATGGAAATAAACTCCACGTGTTTAAGAAACGCTTTATTCTAAATTTCGTGATACAAAAAAGCAATATTTGTTTCAAATCGTAATTTAACTTTAGATTTACTACTTTTCAAGAATAAGGTGTCACAGAAGTATAATTTATTTTTGCAAATTTTTATTGAAATTAACTTACGTTTACAAATGTGTCGATCGCTCAAAAATGGGCGAAAAATTTTTTTAAAACATTAAGCATTTAAAAATTTTAGAATTCCAATGAATATAATTTCTGTTTAAAATGCATCAGAGTATTTTCCTTGCAACAAAAATAGTAAATATAATCATTTAGTTTTCAATTAAAATTAAAATTAAAGCTTCAAGAGAAAAGAAAAATTACTTTTAAAAATTCAATTGAAATTTAGGTACCGAAAATGACTGGAGATAACTAATACACTTTGAACAATAACTTGGATCTAAAATGCCGAGCATAAAAATTATCACATTAAAAAAATATAAATAATAATTACATTAAAACATTCAGTAAGAGCAAATAACAACATTTACTCACTTATTAGACATTCAATGATTTCTCTAAACATCCGCCATAATTTACCTTGACGTTCGCATTGTATATTAGATTATTTATAGGCGTTCTTTAGTTTTATTTGAAATTTGAAATCTGGCAATAATTTTCCTTCATTTCCGTTTCTTGTTTTTAAAAAAATCCATATTATTTTGTAATAATTTTTTCTTTAAAAAAAAGGATGAAAAGCGTCGGTAAAGAAGAAAATTCATTTTGTCTCTTCCTATAATTGTATATATTTTGATAATTTAATACCAAAATATGGCGATAAACTCACTGAGATTTATGGAAACTGAGAAAATGTTGCTGAGTCTTTTGTTTAATACTTGAAAATGACCCATTTTATAGGAATTCTACATTATAATTTTGCTAACTTAGCATTTTTCTAAACCCTTTTAATGTGTGAAAATTTCATCTTTTAAGGATGAAAGGAATATAAGAATAACAACGTCTTAACTGAGAGAATATCGATAGAGTTTGAACGTATTTTTAAAGAAAGGTCGGTTTTACTTGAGACATACATTTGCCTGATGTTTATTTTAACATTCATTTGATCTGATTCATTTCTTTGTGAATTAGTTTTCCCTTTGTTATCAAGTAAAAAGTCTGTATATATTTTAGGAAAATAACTTTTGCCTAGCAATATTTTTAGTCGAAGTTTCTTGCTCAGTGTGTAAATTTAACTTGTATTTATTTTCGAGAACATCATGTCTATGAACTATATATTCGCGATCCACCCCAATGACATTCAACTTCCATAATATGTAAAGATAATCATTACTCACGCTGATTCGATAAGTCAAATGAGTTTTTATCGTCCAGAGAATTTCGTTAAATCCTTTGTGTCAAATGCGGATTTGACTTACCATCCGATCGAAGCTTTCGTGTCAGTTGTTTGCATTAACGTGGGCTGTAAGAAAATTTATCTTTCAGTTGAAAGGGAACCAAATGTTAGTCCGAACCAGTCAGTATTTAGGATGCAAATAAAGTCGACGAACTTAGTTACAAATATCTGTTTTCCCCGTTCTCTCTCGTCTGGCTAGATGTATTTTAAATAAATGTTCTACCCTCACCCACCGATACGGTCCATGAAAGTGTTTGATGACATGAATAGTCCTTAGAAATTTGTCGCATGAATGGTTTGTCATATGCCCTAAATTGATCATATCCGTCTCGTTGGTGTACGTTACAATGAAACAGTAACGAATAATATGTAGATGTGTACTTAACACCTCCATGTCGGTTAATTGTTTCAAATATAATTTATTAATTAATACCTTATTATTGAGTAATGCGATCCTTGCTGAGCTCCTAAACAAAACGTAGTCGATCATGACTCTCCACAGCTTCCCGCCTTTTCTTTCTTTATGTAACTTTAAAAGTTTTAGTATGATTTATTTCTTTATCGACATAGTTTTGCTGGGATCAAAGTATAAATTGTGAATATATTTTTAGGATATGAAATTTTGCCGAGAAATATCTTTAGACCGAATTCCCTTTTGTTCTCTTTGTAATAAATTTAACTGGTATTTATTTTTGAAAACATTTTTGTCTGTTATATATATATATATATATATATATATATATATATATATATATTCGTAATTTACCTGTGCAAAAATCTACACTCCACAATATGTTAAGATAATCAGTACTCAGCCTGATTCTATAGAATTGATGAGTTTTTATCGTCCAATTTCTGATCGAACCCTTAATGTCAAATATTTGAATTTGATTGTTTATCAACAAGAAAAGTTTCCAATCAAGCCTCGTTTCATTTGATTATTTCAACGATGAAGATTGTAAGAAACGTTATCTTTCAATTGACAGAGAAAATGTTAGTACGAATCTGTCGTAAGCAGTTCCGGAGCAAGTCATCCACCTTTTGTTGTTATATATATATATATATATATATCTTCTTGTTTTTAGCTCTTACGTCATTGTCTAACAAAAAGATATTTAAATAGCCGGTATTACCTCTGCTTACTGACGCATTTCACTTATATTTTTTAGGTCATGTGTTGCCATTTTAAAAAGTTAATTTTAATGTATTATTTTATTTTCTTGAATAATTTGTTTATTCAAGGCATTTTTACATTATTTAAAATTAAGTTTTACTGGCAATATCCTATATTTTATGTATTTGCCTCATCTGTAATCTGTCATTTTCATGATCATTAAAATTTTCGGCTATATCTTCAAGATATTTTCTTTTCCCTTTCTTTTCCCGCTTATTTGTTGTTCTTCAGAAAAAACTCCCCTAACTGTGTCATACTGCCTTACGATATTACCGCACTCTCTTTGGATTTGACCAGAGGAATAATTACCCTCGTACGATAGGTAAATCTCAAACGCTTCTCCACTTCCATTTTTTAAAGTCGCCATTTAAAAAGGTAATTTTAATATCTTATCTTATTTTTGTTGAATAATTGTTTTTTGTTTTTGTTTTTTAATTGGAGTAGATAAACGTAGCTATCGCCCGGTTCAATATGCTATCTTCTTTTGAACAGGAGTAGATATATTTTTAGGATATGAAACTTTGCCGAGAAATATATTCGGGCCAATTCCTTCATAGCTCCGTTTGTAAGTTTAACTGGAATTTATCAAATAAGTTTTTAACATTTTGATCAAGTGTAAATTGAATATATTTTTAGGATCTGAAATTTTGCCATTAATATCTTTGAACGGATATTTCTTGCTCTGTTTGTAAATTTAACTGCTATTTATCGAATACGTTGTAATCAAGTAAAAAGTAGATATATTTTAGGATGTAAATTTTGCCGAGCAAAATCTTTGAACTATTTGTTTTCTGTTTCTAATGCAACTGATGCACTTATCAATTAGTTTAGTGCTATGATCAGAATAAGTATGAATATGTTTAGGTATGACATTTGCTGAGCAATATCTTGGTCGAATTACAAACTGCGCTCTTTTGTAAATGTAACAGAGTAATTATCGTTATTTTTACCACGGTAGTCAATATAAGTGTGGATATCTTCCCAGATATTACATTTTGCCGAGCAATACCTTCAGGCTAAATTTCTTCTTGTTCTGTTTG
Source organism: Ascarosepion bandense (assembly GCA_037127315.1). NCBI lineage: Eukaryota > Metazoa > Mollusca > Cephalopoda > Sepiida > Sepiidae > Ascarosepion > Ascarosepion bandense. The sequence goes on from JBBBDQ010023830.1 coordinate 9,519, forward strand.
TAAATTTAACTGGTATTTATTTTCGAGAAAAACTTGTCTATTAAATATGTTCGTGATTCACCTAATATTTAGCTCCACCAGTATGCAAAGATAATCAGCTACTCTTATGATTCTATACGTCAATGAATTCTTATTGTCCATCAGCGAATTTCCTAATCAAGACTTCGTGTCAGTTGTTTGTATTAATGATGAAGATTGTTAGAAACGTTATATCTCAGTTAAAAGACCAAATGTTTGTCAGAACCAGTCAGTATTTAGGATGCAAAATGATCGACGACTTTAGTTGACTCTCGTCATATTAATTCGTAATTTAAATAACCGTTGCACCTGTTACCCACCGACATGGTCCAACCACCCACTGAAACGTGCAGATTCATATGAAACACACTCGATTAAAATGTTTATTAAATGAATAGGTTCATACAAATGTCACGTGAATTATTTACCATATGCTTTAAATTTCATCATATTCGTCTCGTTAATGAGACTTCGTGTCCAGTTGGTATTAACATTGAAGATTGTAAGAAACTTTATCTTTCAGTCGACTGATGTAAATGTTAGTCCGAAACTGTCTTTTAAAGACGAACAGGATCATTTAAAACTTTTATTGGTATCACGGCCTGCTATACAGATATTAGTTGACCACACTCATACTGGCTAAAATATAACAATCACTGTCACCTCTCATCTACCGACACAGATGATACGTACATACTGCAGATGCATAAACATCAGCGAATGTTTTCCATCTTCTATAATATCTCGAGCGAAATACGCGCAAACACGCTAAACGCCGCAGGACGTGAAAAAGTGGCACGATCCGCAAAAAAGACACACTCGCTCCGCATGGTCATTGGGCGCGAACCCGATGAAACGAAGGCTGGAGAGTTTTACTGTTAAGGATCGAAAAAGGCTACAAATTCTACCCTCCGGGTCCGCAAACAGAAGAGCGCACGACGCCATCAAGGACATACTAAACAATGGAGCAATTCTGAATGACAATAAAAATAATCTAAATAGATATGAACCTCATTAGACAGAATTCGCTAGCAGATAATTGAGTCTCTTGCGAATAACAATTATACATTGCAGAGGACACGAAGGTTGCGAACAATCTCAGACCCTGAACATTTAGAATAGGTAACCGAATATTGAGAAACGGTTGCCTTAAAAGTTCAGCTTTCAATCCAAACATGGCAGGGTGAGGCTGCTGACAATCTCTTATTGAACTATGAAATTAGCAGTTTTGATATTTTGCCAAATCTTGGGATATGATGTCCCAGGGAAGGTTAGTTTAAACGGTTCATACAGGATGATGAGAACAAAAACAGGAACCTATATATACTATAGTCACCCGCAGACAGATTTGTTTCCTTTATTACAGCTCCTCAGTACGGCTTAGACCCCGGTTGCTTTCTAAACCAGGATTGAAACCAGACCGAATCGGCGTCATTCGGCGATTCTACCCCTAGGCCACGAGCGTCCGGCAGAAGAAGGCAGGCTTTTAGCGCGTATAAACTCGCCCAATAGCTATATATATATATATATATATATATATATATATATATATATGTGTGTGTGTGTGTGTGTGTGTGTGAGAAAGACTATTTACGCTCTCTCACACCTTTGATTGAGCACTCTGGAAGAATGGTAGACTTTGAAAAACCATAGCTCCGTAATGAATTAGAGCACTCTAAGCTGTGGGCGTGTACAATGATAATGTATACGCTAAAAAGTCTACCTTTTCTACCGAACCTACAGTCCAGAGGTAGAATTTGCCGATGACCGAATTCAGTCGGAGTTTAATCCTGGTGTAATCGTCTAACTGTACTGATAATTGTGATATGTGGATAACTATATATATCATATTGTTTTCGTTTTCATGCGTTATTCGTGTTGTCTGACAACTTTTTCATTCTATATTTTCATTCCTCTCATGGGACTCATTTCTCTCGATGTGTCCCTTCGGCCATTTCCGCCCAGTTGACTACCTTTTTCTCTCATGCGTTACTCGTTGTCGACACACATTTATCCCAGTCATCCGAAACAATCGTCAGATATTAGCAATTTTCAAAAGATGTGCAAACAAACAAGCCGTTGACTTAAATCTGTCAACATTATTGTATACGGAAATAGTCAAGTAATTTCCACATAGGGATGTGCGTTGTGGAGCAGTAGATATCGACTCGGAGCGACAAATCGGGGGAGCCGGGTTTGAA
>JBBBDQ010023853.1:0-12291 GCA_037127315.1 Ascarosepion bandense
AAATGTATTTTTTGTTTTTTATGAAAATAAAATTTATTTTTTATTTAAATTGATTTTTCTGTTGTTTTTTTGTTCATTTTAATTTTGAGAAAAATTTTCGGTTAAATCATTACAAACGGGGGTTGCCGAGGGTTTTTATTTTTCAAATTTTGTCTCCACCTTTTGCACGTGACCATTTTATTTCTTCCCTGTTTCCCTGGAAAAAGGCATGAACTCATCTCGTCCTTGCAAGTGATAATGCTTTCTTGAGTACGATCAATAAATTGTCATTAACAAAATCATCGGACGACATTCGAATTGGTCGAAATTTTGCAGAACTTTTTCCGGCAAAACAAGAAAATTCCCTTCGAGGTTAAAGCCAGAAACATGTCCAAATATAATTGGACGAAAGTCGAAAATATCTTCTTTAATTTCCATCTTTTGGAGAATTTTTCCATTGAGACGAAAAGACACATTTTCGATGGGCTACCCACTTCGACACCCACAAATTCCCAGCCGTGGGATCGACACTAAGAAGTGGGACACGGGCGAATGTTGTCGATGAAATTGGCACGAAAATAGTCCACTTCTTTTTGTATTAATTATTTTGTCTATTTTCAAAAATTAGGGGCGTTTTTCTCCCCAAAAAAAGTCCTCCCCCTCCCCGTAGGCGACTCCCCAGAACAGCTGTCGCCGGAAAGGCGATAAATGTCCCAGGGCGGGAATATCCATCTTCCGTCCGTCAATTCACATCGGCCAATCAATTCTCCTGAATCATCGAATTCTTTCACCGATTTGTCGTCCAAATCGCATACAAAGACGCAGTCGTCTTTGTCGGTGGCGAAATCTAAATCCTCGCCGGGTTCGAATCCTGAACGGTATTTTTTTTTGGAGCTGGATATAACCGGATGTGTCGACCGTCGTCAATTCGATGATTTCTTTTCTCAAAGACTCCATTTTGGGAATGCCAATGTCAATTCCGCTTTTTCGTGGGGAACAAACGATTGTAGGAGCCGCAATCTGGGTCCCGCTCCAACAACCCACAAAGACGTCATCGTCTTGGGCGTCGTTCCTCGAAAAATGACCCTTGTTGGCGCCAAATGTTGACCTTCTTCAAAAGGTCGTCTCCCTCTTATACAGAATTTATGCGATTCGATCGGGCGTAAATGGCCTTGGAATTAAGACAACGACACCTGAGTAATAACAATGAAAACATGTCTTGTTAAACAAAAGGTTAAAGTCAAAATGCAATAGTGAAGCAAGTTGTTTCAGCACATTGGTACGGAAATATGAAAGTCACTTGTTGAACGTCATTAAAATGTTCATGAAGAAAATGAAAATAAAGTAAGTGAAACTAATTTTCTTAATGAATTCCTGCAAATTTAAATTTCGCCTATCCGAAGTAGTAAATAGAATATCTATATGGTTCATTCAGTAATGAATTCGAACAATCTCGGCTACTGGCGTATGTTTATATTGTATATAACACGTTAAACTCCGCCTTACTTTACCGAGCGCCGATGGCTAGAATCACTGGTTTTCTTTCTCCTTCGTTTTCCTTTTTCTTTTTTTTTTTCTAGTGATTTAAAGAAAAACCAAAATAGAAAGACAATGGGAGATAACGATACTTCCCTTTATTTATTCGCCCTTAAATTGGCTTTTGATGTTCGTGAATGGCAACTATTCAAGAGCTTCTTAAGTTCAGACGAATGTTCGTTCATTCACTCTCTCTCTCATATATTTTGCGAATAAATAAACCATGGATCGGTAATTAAGAATCTGTCATTCAAATATCCCAGGTGATATTCAAAAATAAAATTGTATGTATTAATATAGGTACCTCCAATCAATTCTTAGATACCTAAATTTAAATTTTAAAAAAATTAGGTCTATTTGAAAGCCAAGGATTAAAGTTAGTAATTCCAGTAATCAAAATACACTGGTGTATTTTAAGCTGAAATTATATCGATTGGTATCAGAGAATTTTTCGAAAAATAAAAATTTAAATTTTGCACTGTTGTGATTGATCGACACATTTCCGTAAACAGTAGTCAACTTTCTGTTTAAAAATCTTGAAAAAATAAAATATACATGTTGAATACGTTTTTAAAGTCAATTGTTTAAATTGAAACTTACCTTAATCTGATTTCACACAATAATTATGTACTGTATGAAATTTAAGACAGAAGCTTATCTTAAATACAGTAGTCCTGTGTCATCAACGTAATACGAGGTACCAATTGATTGAATATTACTGCTGCCATCTGTCAATAACCCAAGTATGGCGTCCGGACGTGCCAAATTTTTATGTATGTAAAAAAAACAGTTTTGTTTTTTAACTGCATGATTAACCATAATATTTTCGTAATTCATAATATTTCATACAATGTTCGTTTAGCTTTATGGCTGGATGATTGCATGTACTTTCTGAATAAATAAAAATAAAATTTCTCTTAAAAATAATTTTACAATTTAATAAGGAATAGAAATTAAAATAACCCATCTAAGTTATGAAATATTAGGCTAAGTATTAATATTTTTATTATGCATTTTCATGTTAATTAGTAAGATAACAAGGTGAAAATATCTAATTTAATTTTTATCTAACTGTAGATGTTTATAAACATGGCAAAATTGTATGTAGCTAAATTACTAAAATTGTAATTTCTGCTGGTTTTTCACTGCATAGTAATACTAAAAATGTAACAGTATTTTCAGCAGTTACTTATTTTATAGAATTTTAGTATAGCTTTGTAGCTGGATGATTGCATACACTTTCTGAATAAAGAAAAATAAAAATTTCATTTAAATAATTTTACAATTTATTAAGGAAGAATGAAATTAATTAAAATAACCCAGCTAAGTTATGAAATATTAGGCTAAGTATTAATATTTTTATTATGCATTTTCCATGTTAATTAGTAAGACTAACAAAATTTGAAAATATCTAATTTTTATTTTTATATAACTGTGAATGTTATATTATATTTTTTATACATGTCATAATGTATCTTGAAGAGAAACGACTTTCAGGGAATATTTGTTGAGCGATTCACAAACAAGCATAGAAAAGAATAGCAATTTTTATGTAAGGCCGGACGGCTTGTGAGTCACGTGAAAACAGGGAAATCAACATGCAAAAAATTAACAGGTTTCATTAATTTACAAAAATGGAGACACCTTTTTAGAGTAACTGTTTAAATTCTTTGTTTAATACATATGTTTGCCACATTAATTAAAAAAAATCGGAAGACCGATGAGGAGGAAATTGTAAGATTTATGAAACTTTTTAGAAATTAACTAATAAAATAAAATAAAATAATAAAAATAAAAACAATTTCTGTAAAAATTCATTACTAACGGAATTTTTTTCTATTCAGACGATATAATTTTTCATTTATATTTATAAAAGCAATTAAAGTTTATCCAAATAAAAAAATGGCATGATTTTATTGCATTTTGTTGTTTTCACAATTCGGAGCAGATTTTCTAAAAGTTTTGAAGAAAAAAAATACAGTTGATTTGCATTCCTAAATGACTTCTGAATTTAATTAAAACTATCTATGTGTTGAGACTAGTCGCGTTTTTAAACATTCTGAAATTTAAAAAAAATGTTTTTACCATTATTTTCTAAAAATGATTAATTTCAAAACCTATTTCAGTTAATTATGAATAAATTATGAAAATTTCATCAAAATAATTTTTTTTGCAAGAATTTCCAAATTAAAATTATGTTTCAAAGTCAAAAATTGCCTTCGCGTAATACATGCTGAAGTAATAAACTCTAGCGTCAATTTATCCCACTAACTGTCGAAAAAAAAATCCTACATTAAATAGGCCTTTTAGAACATATTGAAAAATTTTGGAAATTTGTAAAAATAATTTAAAAAATACTTTAATCGATCCTCTTTATGATAGCATAAACATTTTGCAAGAAAACTTCGTTTTATTTGGTTTGAGACGTTTTCATTTAAGACTATGTTGCTTTTCCAGCGAAAAAAAAAGCTCGGAAATTTTCTTCTTCCGCCTAAAATCGTTCAGCAGCGAATAACTCTCACTAAGTCGGTAATGGCTGACAAAAAGAGCGAGAAGTCAATTTTTTTCTGATCATTAACATCAAAAAAGGATTGGGTTCTATAAAAAAACATCCAAATTTATTTGCACGAAAATCGGAAATTTTTTCTTTCATTTTCATCTTTTTGAGAATTTTCATTTTGGTTAAAAAATTTTGAGCATTCCTCCCGTCGATCCCTACAAATTCCCAGTCGTGGGATCGGCACGAAGGAGGGGCGATAACCCTCACCCCTCCTCGACGACACAAGGCGGATTTTTTTTTCATTTTTTCTCCTCTTTCCGAAAAACAAACAATTTCTTTAAATTCCTCGTTACGGGAGAAAATTTGTCGGTTAAATTGACACAAAGAATAAAATTGCTTTTTTTTTGGTGTCAATTATTTTTTTCTATTTCAAAAAATGGGGGTGTTTTTTTCTCCCCAAAATGAACGGTCTTTCCCCAAAGCGGACCCCCAGGACAACAAACGACGAAAAATTTCATCGGAAAGACGACAAATGTCCGTGGGTCGAAATTCCTCTTCTCAAATAATCAATTCACATCGGCCAACCAATTCCCCAGAATGATCGAATTCTTTCACCGAATCGTCCGAGAAAATCGCAGACAAAGACATGATTGTCTTCGTCGGTGGCGAGAATCGAAAATATCTCCAGGTTCGAATCCGCAGACGGTGTTCTTTTGTAGCTCACTCATATTGTCGAACGGCTTTCCGGGTTGGAAATACCCGAATGTTTCGACTGTCGTCATTCAGTGCTTCTTTTCTCAAAGACTCCAGGGAATCGTGACACCATTTTTGGAATGTCGTCAGAGGTTCCTTTTTCGTGGGGGACAAACGATTGTGGGAGCCGCGATCTAGCTCCGCTCTCAACAGCAACCCACAAGGACGTCGTCGTCTTGAGCGTCTTCCTCGAAAGATGACACGCTTGACGGCCGCCAAATCTTGACCTCGTTCAAAAGGTCATCGCCTTCCTTTGAGAGAACCGCCATTTTTCTAGCTGGACGGACGTCGCCTCTCTCCTTGTTGTGCACAGCTCACCAAGCCGGTCCCGTGTCTCTTCAAACAACGCCTCAAACTCATCCCACATTTCGGAACATTTCGCGTCGCAATCCGTTGGCAGTTTTGCAATGGATTGCCTCGTCTCCATGTTCCTCGCACTGACTCGATTTTCGAAATCCTCGAGTTCCTCCTCTAGGGTGGGGCTGCGCATTTCTCCTTCGATACCTCCTCCTCACAGACAAAGGCTTAGGGGAACACTTGCGAGGAGGCAGTCACGTGATCAACGCCGCGCACGTCACAAGCTTACCACGTTGCACCGATCACAAAAGGCGTCCTTCGGTTTGCAGTGCAGGCGACACTCGTCCGACCTCACGACCCCGGCCTCCACCCTCGACATGTCGCCCACGTCTCTCGGGTTTGTGTTCTGGTTTGAACTGACTGTGTTTTCTTCTGCATTTTCTGGCAGAAATATTTCAGCAATCCTGGCACCAAATCTGGCCCAGTCGATTTGTTGTCGTCAGCAGCCAAACACCAGTTGCAGCACAATTTGGTTAATTCCGTGTTGACGCGTCACAGTCTTCTCCAAAAATGGTGAAAGTATCAAATGATCACGTGTTCCCACGGGGGCGTAGCACTGGGGACATTTACATCGTCCCTGTGTCGCTGCTTGAAATTGGTTATCTGAACATGACAGGCACAATGAATGAAGACATGGCAATGTCTTCGAGGACAATTCGAAATTGGTCGCAATTCGAACAAGGAAATTTCTCTTCATTCATCGACGCCATCTTGAAATTTTCTTCACAAAAAATCTGAAAATAAATAAATAAATAAATAAATAAAAATAAAAATAAATAGAAAAAAAAAGAAGCAAAAATTTTCATTGAAGAATAAAAAATTTCCTCCATAGAAAAAGTTGGCATCTAAAATCGCAATAAAGGGAGATGAATGGGGAAAAAAGGTAGATGATCGATCAATCGAGAGGATAAAGGAAAGAGAAGGACGGACCAATAAACGAAAGAAAGAAACAAGAAAAGAAAGAAACAAAGAAACAAACAAACAAAAGAGAAAGGGAGGATAGACAGATTATCAAGAAGGAAAGAGCAATTCAATGAACGAAAGAAAGAAAGGGCAAAAGAAACAAAGAGAGGGAAGAAGAGAGGGAGAAAAGCAATAGATAAACGTAAAGAAAAAAAGAAAGAAACAAAAAAGAAACAAAGAAAAAGAGAAAGATAGAGAGATTATGAAGGAAGAAAAGAGAGAGTAAAGAGCAATTCGATAAGCAGGAAAGAAAGAAAGAAAGAAAAGGGAGGAGGAAGAATTGGTTATGAAAGAAAAGTAATAGAAACAAAAGATAATCTTTTTTAATTCTCTATCATAACTTAGTATGCTTTAGGGTCAATAGAAGCTACAAATATCGTCATATATATATATTTATATACATATGACGTTATTTATGTTCTATTCTATCAATATATATATGTGTGTGTGTGTGTGTGTGTGTTTATATATATATATATATATATATATGTATTTTAATCCTTTCTTTTTATTAATTAATTAATATTATATTAATTATGGTGTGTATATGAATTATATATTCATTAGACTGATATCGTCTGCTTATTAAACAAACGAACCAGAAAAGTTGTCTGAAAGTAAAAAGAAAAAGATTTTCTTCTTTTATAGACAGACCGTCCGATAGATTGATGAATAGACAGACTGATATAGAAAATTATTTTGACATTTCTTTTTAGACAAAATAACTTTTATTTTTACTTTTATTTAATGAAGAAAACTACCTTTTTTTATAGATAGATAGATAGATAGATAGATAGATAGATAGATAGATAGATAGATAGATAGATAGATAGATAGATTAAGTATTATAAAATGGTGAAAAAATAATTAATATTTTTTTTATTATATAATAGGTTCTTTCCTGATTTTAATAATAATAACATAATATATCTTTACGTGTCTGTCAAATATGAATGTATTGTTTGCTTACTGAATGTTTTTTTTTCATAAAAAAATGAACAAATTGAACAGACAGATAAATTGAAAAGACAAAAAAAAAAGATCTGTTTAATAAAAAGATGCCCCCTAATTGTGATTTTGAATTTTTCCCTGAATTTAAAGCCAGACAAGTAAATGAAAAATGAAGACAGGCAGACAAATTAGGGCGTGGTTGTTTGTTCCTGAAACTAGAGGAAATAATTCTGATTAATTGTCTTTTCTGTCGAGATGAAATGATTTGAAAATAAGAAGGAAAGATTGGATGATTTTGGAAATGGAGAAAATTCTTACTTACATTTGATTTGAATTTTTCACTTTGGGTGAAAATTGGTTTCGTCAAAATACGAGAGCGATAAAACTTGAAGCTTCGTCTTTGAATTATTTATTATACGGAAAGTATAAATTTGGCACTAAAAAGGGGATTGGGGAGGGGCTGGTCTTCATCTGTCCTATCGTTAACTTAACTAGCCTCTATCCATGGCCAAACATTCTTATAATATTTCTTTCACTAAAACGGTCAGTCACACAACACTATCTTACACAAGCACCGCAATGCCACACTCTCTCTGAGAGACCTACCTAAACTAATTATGTACAATTTTGTGGGGCTGGGATGATAAAAAACAAATCCCCAATGTCTTTGATGTTTCAAATAATATTTACGCTAAATAAAACTGATGTTAGTATGGGGTAGCCCTCACGGTCTAAATGTGGCAGTGAAAGCGGTTAACTGGACGAAAATACCGCGGGATTATAAAGTAAACATGAATCATTTGTACAATCTACAATTACTCACACATCCACTCACACATTTGAACACGATAACAATTACGAAATCACACACTCGAAACGAGCGCATCCGCAGATACCAGAGAACCGCCATCACTGTCACCTAAATGGGGAGGGGGCGGGGAATATTAACCAAAGATAAAAGGACAAAAATAAAAGTGGGGAGGAGCTGTGACCATTCATACCCTAGCTGATTAGGAATTTATTGTTCCAGAAACTAAAAGAAAACGGCCCTAAACGCTTACTGGGCTGAGCTGATCAAGTTTAAAGCAGGTGACCAATCTCCTCTAGCCTAGGTGCCTCCAGAGTGAAAATCTAAACTGGCCCTTTCACACTCACCAAACGCGAAGCAGTCACCCACCTTTCGCCAAATTTTAATGAAGAGAGCCTTACTCCTTTCCGCCCTGATTTTGATTTTAAGCTGATGCTTAAAAACAAAACCAGTTGAGAAGAGGAAAACTTCTCACCTTCGCGGAAATTCCTTCTGTCGCGTCGTGTCAGCTCATAATGCCGAGTAAACACAAGAACACATAGTGTTTCATTCTTTTTCAACTGGGGCACAACATTGCTACAAGCGGCTTTCAGCGGGACAAAAACCTTTCCACCCACGACGCGAACCATGTGGCCTTCAATTAACTCTCACTAAGCCGTGGGCCCTGCAGTGAAAGAAGGTGCATAGGCAGAATACCTGGCCGAGGTGTTCGAACCAGGGTAAGCAATTCCTTGTAGGACCGGATTCGCCTTTAACTTGCGGAGGAATGGCTCCAACGCAAGAACGTGCAGCATCGGCGACAAGGGGCAACGCCGGCAAACAAGTCTGGGCAACATGGAAAACGACCGCTAAATGCTTCCACCACGGCTCGGGGGACCAATACAAGAGACGTATCCGAGCGCGGTGCGGCCCGAAACCTGCCGCCTCGAGAACAGATCCGAGAAATTGATGGTCAACCCTATCGAAAGCCTTGGACTGATCAAGTTGATCAGCGGCTTCTCCGTCGACTTTCTCTAAGATCAAGCGTACCGTATGAAGGTTGTCCTGGATAGTCCTACCCTTCACAGCACAAGTCTGTGGGGCCAATCAGACTAGGCAGGACAGCCTGCAAACGGTTGGCTAAGACCTTGACAAAAATCTTTAACTCTGTATTTAACGTAGTTAAGGGCCGAGTACTAATCATCCCCTCCGCGCTTATCATACGAAGCAGCTTGATCACACCTCTGGTGAAGCAATGGAATACTCCCCGTTCTTCATCCAGTGGTTGAACATCACTGCCAGCAGAGGGACAAGCACGTGCGACTGCCTCAAGTACAGTTCGTAGGGGAGACCATCAATACCCGGAGTCTTGTCACGACCGACCTGCTTCAGCGCGTCCCAGATTTCCGCCTCTGTTATCGGACCCTCGCACCCAGCCGCTTCAGCCGCCTCAAGGCGAGGAAAGTCGGCTAAATAGGTGGCGAACTGAGCTTCGCTCAGACCGGGCTCCTTAGTACGAAAAGCTCCTGAAAATAAGACCTAAAAAGCCTCACATATGCCATCGTTTGTAGTCACGGTCCGCCCATCCGGCAATGTGACGCTGTCGATGTATCGATTTGCGATATTTCGGATTTTGTTCAGCCACCAAAGTTCAGCGGCCATATTTGTCGCCTCGGAAAACATTCTTTTAACCTAGCCTAACTACCAGAGCTTGATCCTTCTTGATAAACAAGGAGGCCAGCTCTGCCCTATTCCCGGCTATTTCACTATCTCCCGATTTGATGGCCCTTTCTAATCTAGTTTCTTGTGCCGTCTGCGCTGCTAGTCTATCTCCAGTTGGGTCGCTTACTATATTCGGCGGCAAACGACCTAATGGTTGACTTAAGGTGTCCCCACCACTTATTCCCAACCGGCCCCCGTCGGTTCGCTTTATGGTTAGTAGTAGCTGGTCACTGGAAATCCTTCACGTCGAACAACGATGTGTTAAATTTCCAATGGCCGGTAATTGTCTAGCCTTATCTAGGTTTAGACGAACCCGGACAAGCCTGGTCCGAATAAACTATACTAAGCTTGGACAGCCTAAGAGCCCTAGGTCGACTCTCCTAACTAGTACTCGGTCGATGTGCTTGTGCGCAACACCGAAGTACGAGCTGCCTAATGATCCAAGTCCATGCTAATTCCCGGGAAGCTCATTCCGGTACTTATCGACAAGATCAAGCCTGTCGATAAAGTCCCGAAATGGTTTTACATCCGGGTTGTTAGTACCCGATCTAGTACCCATACGATCTACATCGGGATCGAGGACGGCATTGATCACGCTAAAACTACCCGTCGAGATGTCGTTGAAAAGGATCAAATCCGCCGAAAAAAGTCGAGCTGCTCCCCTACTGGCGTTGAGCGCATAAGCCCCAATGAGACGAAAGCCTGCTCGTTTATGGTAACGTCCAAGACACAAAGCCTGCCTTCAGTATCGGCGAAGACAAGTGTACAGTCAGCATTCAAAGAACGTTTAACCAGCCAAGAAACTCCCCTAAGGCAGCCATCGCAACATGCTGAGAGGGTGAAACCCCTTCGACGGGGAATATCATCATGGTCACCAGAATGGAAACGAGTCTCTTCAAAGCCTGTATATCCACCCCCAGGCGCTGGAGGTCGCGAACAGGGTCTCGCCCTGCGGGACTCCGACCTCAGCCCCGGGGCATTCGGACTAGCTGAAAGAGATCCATTGGTAATAACTCTAGGGTTGGGCACCTCCTTTAAACATGACCGGAAAGGATACCGACGGCTCCGCCCATGGATCCTCCACCCCATTTCGGTGTCAATGCCGGCCCTTTTGGGCGAGGCCGCCGATATCCCAGGGGAAGGAGATTAACTTTAGTGCTCTATAAAGGGAGGGGTAGCGAAAGGCGGGAGCCTCCCCGAGCAAAATTGCCGCAAATGTTTTGTCTGTTCATTATCTGTGATGATAATTGGAGGATCTCCATGTCCTTGTAGGCTTTTTGTGCCTCGTCCGCCATTGCCCAGGCCTGTCGGGAACCCGGACCGGTCCGAATTACCGACAGGATCCTTTGAGCAAGGGAAGTTCTTGGGTTGTCTATGGCTTTGTCCTTAGCTTCTGAAAGGATAGCAGGTATTTTAGCGCCTGTATCGATTTCCATATTGCTTGGCTCTTTCGGATTGGTTGGGATTGATTTGTGGCTTGTTTCGCCTGTGTTATATGGTAGCTGTTGTCTCTTCTTCTTCTGTTTCCTCTCAAACTAGAGCTCCTCTGCCTTGCACGGTGAGTACTCCTAGCAGGAGATGGAGCCGGGGATGGATCAGGGGATATATCAGAGTATGAGGCAGGTGAGGGCTGTGATAATGAGGGAATGGGCACTTCATTTACATTTTGGGGTGTGGAGGTGTGAGTGAACGTGTTCTTGTCCGGGGTTTAACTTTCCCGTGATGGAGATACAGGGGACATCTCGTGTAGTTTTTTAGCACATAGCTAGCCGGGGCCTCTCACCCTTGGGACTGTTGGTACCCTTGTCCTTGGGGGCCATCTGGGACTGAGACTCCGCTGCTTGGGGCTTTCCTTTCACTCTACCCACGACTTGCCATTCCTGTGCATCTTCCGCCTTCTTTTTTACTGGGCAATGTGGGCTCTTGGAGAGACCCAACCCGGGGTTTTTACACCACCGGTGCCAGCCTGAGTAAGGCCACATGCAGACGTTACGGAAGGAGGTTTCAGCTTGAGGGGGATTGGCTTTTGGCGGGACTCAGAGGCCTTCTTCTCTGGGCAGGAAGAGGCAGGGGTGACCAATCACCACACTTCCAACACGTCGGTTTCTCCCCATCACAATGACAGGGAAGGTTTTCATAATCTCCAAACAGTTGGGAATGAGTGAAGGCCTCACCATCGAGCATCAATTCGAACCTCCACTCACCCACCTCATGTTCCGGAGTCACACTTACTATAGGGCCATACTGCATCAAATACTGGTGCTCACCGAGAATATAGTGAGGAATCCTGTGAACAGTTACCTGGGTCCTTCGCCGTCCTAGGTATTCTGTGCGGAGAATAGAGTCATAGTGATGAGATCACGGGAAGTCATCTCCACACAGTCCTCGGGCGTGGGCAACAGAACGTCCCACATGAAAAAGCCACTACTTTTGACGATTTGTTGGGGCACCTTTAAGGAAATCAGTGAAAACGAAAAAATAAAATGAAAAATGCAACCTAAAATAAAATTAACAACTGTATGAAAAAGAAAATAATAAGGCAGGATAAGGCAAACCAAATAAACAGTAAAAGAAAAATGAAAACAAGTACTGGAACGAAAAACGACAATTAAAACAACCAAATTATATAAACAAAGGAAAAAAATGTCAACTTAAATTAGAAACAAGTCCTTTTCACTCCGGCAAATCGGAAATGTAAACCGAAACGGAATCAAACGCGTCAATCAGCTGCTGCTTCGTCTTT
>JBBBDQ010023859.1:0-19721 GCA_037127315.1 Ascarosepion bandense
CATTTTTGGCAATGATTTTCAACTCGGATTGAGGAATTGGAGAGCTGAGTTTGACTCCAGTTGTGTTCATTACATTCACTTATATGATAATACCCAGGGAGCAGGAATCTAAATCTTTTTTTTTTTTTCTAGTTATTATGTGTGCTTATCAAGAGGCATTTTTAAGTAATGATTTTCAACTCGGATTGAGGAATTGGAGAGCTGAGTTTGAATTCCAGTTGTGTTCATTACATCTTACTTATATGATAATACCTAGGAAAGTTATGAATCTAAATCTTTTTTTTTCTAGTTATTATGTGTGCTTATCAAGAGGCATTTTTAAGTAATGATTTTCAACTCGGATTGAGGAATTGGAGAGCTGAGTTTGAATTCCAGCTGTGTTCATTACATTCACTGCTATGATACCCAGGGGAAAGTTATGAATCTAAATCTTTTTTTTTTTTTCTAGTTATTATGTGTGCTTATCAAGAGGCATTTTTAAGTAATGATTTTCAACTCGGATTGAGGAATTGGAGAGCTGAGTTTGAATTCCAGTTGTGTTCATTACATTCACTTATATGATAATACCCAGGGAAAGTTATGAATCTAAATCTTTTTTTTTTTCCTAGTTATTATGTGTGCTTATCAAGAGGCATTTTTAAGTAATGATTTTCAAATCGGATTGAGGAATTGGAGAGCTGAGTTTGAATTCCAGTTGTGTTCATTACATTCACTTATATGATAATACCCAGGGAAAGCTATGAATCTAAATCTTTTTTTTTCCTAGTTATTATGTGTGCTTATCAAGAGGCATTTTTAAGTAATGATTTTCAACTCGGATTGAGGAATTGGAGAGCTGAGTTTGAATTCCAGTTGTGTTCATTACATTCACTTATATGATAATACCCAGGGGAAAGTTATGAATCTAAATCTTTTTTTTTTCCTAGTTATTATGTGTGCTTATCAAGAGGCATTTTTAAGTAATGATTTTCAACTCGGATTGAGGAATTGGAGAGCTGAGTTTGAATTCCAGTTGTGTTCATTACATTCACTTATATGATAATACCCAGGGGAAAGTTATGAATCTAAATCTTTTTTTTTTCCTAGTTATTATGTGTGCTTATCAAGAGGCATTTTGTATAATGATTTTCTAACTCGGATTGAGGAATTGAGAGCTGAGTTTGAATTTTATTGTGTTCATTACATTCACTTATATGATAATACCCAGGGGAAAGTTATGAATCTAAATCTTTTTTTTTTCCTAGTTATTATGTGTGCTTATCAAGAGGCATTTTTAAGTAATGATTTTCAACTCGGATTGAGGAATTGAGAGCTGAGTTTGAATTCCAGTTGTGTTCATTACATTCACTTATATGATAATACCCAGGGGAAAGTTATGAATCTAAATCTTTTTTTTTCCTAGTTATTATGTGTGCTTATCAAGAGGCATTTTTAAGTAATGATTTTCAACTCGGATTGAGGAATTGAGAGCTGAGTTTGAATTCAGTTGTGTTCATTACATTCACTTATATGATAATACCCAGGAAAGTTATGGAATCTAAATCTTTTTTTTTTTCTAGTTATTATGTGTGCTTATCAAGAGGCATTTTGGCAATGATTTTCAACTCGGATTGAGGAATTGGAGAGCTGAGTTTGATTCTCCAGTTGTGTTCATTACATTCATTTATATGATAATACCCAGTGGAAAGAATCTAAATCTTTTTTTTTCTAGTTATTATGTGTGCTTATCAAGAGGCATTTTTAAGTAATGATTTTCAACTCGGATTGAGGAATTGGAGCTGAGTTTGACTCCAGTTGTGTTCATTACATTCACTTATATGATAATACCTTATGTGGTTATGAATCTAAATCTTTTTTTTTTTCTAGTTATTATGTGTGCTTATCAAGAGGCATTTTTAAGTACG
Organism: Ascarosepion bandense; assembly: GCA_037127315.1. NCBI lineage: Eukaryota > Metazoa > Mollusca > Cephalopoda > Sepiida > Sepiidae > Ascarosepion > Ascarosepion bandense. The sequence goes on from JBBBDQ010023859.1 coordinate 1,905, forward strand.
ATTTTCAACTCGGATTGAGGAATTGGAGAGCTGAGTTTGAATTCCAGTTGTGTTCATTACATTCACTTATATGATAATACCTAGGAAAGTTATGAATCTAAATCTTTTTTTTTCCCTAGTTATTATGTGCTATCAAGAGGGCATTTTTAAGTAATGATTTTCAACTCGGATTGAGGAATTGGAGAGCTGAGTTTGACTCCAGTTGTGTTCATTACATTCACTTATATGATAATACCCAGGAAAGTTATGAATCTAAATCTTTTTTTTTTTTTCTAGTTATTATGTGTGCTTATCAAGAGGCATTTTTAAGTAATGATTTTCAACTCGGATTGAGGAATTGGAGAGCTGAGTTTGAATTCCAGTTGTGTTCATTACATTCACTTATATGATAATACCCAGGGGAAAGTTATGAATCTAAATCTTTTTTTTTCCTAGTTATTATGTGTGCTTATCAAGAGGCATTTTTAAGTAATGATTTTCAACTCGGATTGAGGAATTGGAGAGCTGAGTTTGACTTAGGTTGTGTTCATTACATTCACTTATATGATAATACCCAGGGGAAAGTTATGAATCTAAATCTTTTTTTTTTCCTAGTTATTATGTGTGCTTATCAAGAGGCATTTTGGCAATGATTTTCAACTCGGATTGAGGAATTGGAGAGCTGAGTTTGAATTCCAGTTGTGTTCATTACATTCACTTATATGATAATACCCAGGGGAAAGTTATAACTAAATCTTTTTTTTTTTCCTAGTTATTATGTGTGCTTATCAAGAGGCATTTTTAAGTAATGATTTTCAACTCGGATTGAGGAATTGAGAGCTGAGTTTGAATTCCAGTTGTGTTCATTACATTCACTTATATGACAATACCCAGGGGAAAGTTATGAATCTAAATCTTTTTTTTTTTTTTCAGTTATTATGTGTGCTTATCAAGAGGCATTTTTAAGTAATGATTTTCAACTCGGATTGAGGAATTGGAGAGCTGAGTTTTAATTCCAGTTGTGTTCATTACATTCACTTATATGATAATACCCAGGGAAAGTTATGAATCTAAATCTTTTTTTTTTTCCTAGTTATTATGTGTGCTTATCAAGAGGCATTTTTAAGTAATGATTTTCAACTGGATTGAGGAATTGGAGAGCTGGAGTTTGAATTTTAGTTGTGTTCATTACATTCACTTATATGATAATACCCAGGGAAAGTTATGAATCTAAATCTTTTTTTTTTTCTAGTTATTATGTGTGCTTATCAAGAGGCATTTTTAAGTAATGATTTTCAACTCGGATTGAGGAATTTGGAGAGCTGAGTTTGAATTCCAGTTGTGTTCATTACATTCACTTATATGATAATACTCCAGGGGAAAGTTATGAATCTAAATCTTTTTTTTTTTCCTAGTTATTATGTGTGCTTATCAAGAGGCATTTTTAAGTAATGATTTTCAACTCGGATTGAGGAATTGGAGAGCTGAGTTTGAATTCCAGTTGTGTTCATTACATTCACTTATATGATAATACCCAGGGGAAAGTTATGAATCTAAATCTTTTTTTTTTTTCTAGTTATTATGTGTGCTTATCAAGAGGCATTTTTAAGTAATGATTTTCAACTCGGATTGAGGAATTGGAGAGCTGAGTTTGAATTCCAGTTGTGTTCATTACATTCACTTATATGATAATACCCAGGGGAAAGTTATGAATCTAAATCTTTTTTTTTTTTCTAGTTATTATGTGTGCTTATCAAGAGGCATTTTTAAGTAATGATTTTCAACTCGGATTGAGGAATTGGAGAGCTGAGTTTGAATTCTGTGCTGTGTTCATTACATTCACTTATATGATAATACCCAGGGGAAAGTTATGAATCTAAATCTTTTTTTTTCCTAGTTATTATGTGCTTATCAAGAGGCATTTTTAAGTAATGATTTTCAACTCGGATTGAGGAATTGGAGAGCTGAGTTTGAATTTCCAGTTGTGTTCATTACATTCACTTATATGATAATACCCAGGGGAAAGTTATGAATCTAAATCTTTTTTTTTTCCTAGTTATTATGTGTGCTTATCAAGAGGCATTTTTAAGTAATGATTTTCAACTCGGATTGAGGAATTGGAGAGCCGAGTTTGAATTCCAGTTGTGTTCATTACATTCACTTATATGATAATACCTAGGAAAGTTATGAATCTAAATCTTTTTTTTTTTTCTAGTTATTATGTGTGCTTATCAAGAGGCATTTTTAAGTAATGATTTTCAACTCGGATTGAGGAATTGAGAGCTGAGTTTGACTCAGTTGTGTTCATTATATTCACTTATATGATAATACCCAGGGGAAAGTTATGAATCTAAATCTTTTTTTTTTTTTCTAGTTATGTGTGCTTATCAAGAGGCATTTTAAGTAATGATTTTCAACTCGGATTGAGGAATTGGAGAGCTGAGTTTGAATTCCAGTTGTGTTCATTACATTCACTTATATGATAATACCCAGGGGAAAGTTATGAATCTAAATCTTTTTTTTTCCTAGTTATTATGTGTGCTTATCAAGAGGCATTTTTAAGTAATGATTTTCAACTCGGATTGAGGAATTGAGAGCTGAGTTTGAATTCCAGTTGTGTTCATTACATTCACTTTTATAAGGATAACAATTCCAGGGGAAAGTTATGAATCTAAATCTTTTTTTTTTTCCTAGTTATTATGTGTGCTTATCAAGAGGCATTTTTAAGTAATGATTTTCAACTCGGATTGAGGAATTGAGATTGAGTTTGAATTCCAGTTGTGTTCATTACATTCACTTATATGATAATACCCAGGGGAAAGTTATGAATCTAAATCTTTTTTTTTCCTAGTTATTATGTGTGCTTATCAAGAGGCATTTTTAAGTAATGATTTTCAACTCGGATTGAGGAATTGGAGAGCTGAGTTTGAATTCCAGTTGTGTTCATTACATTCACTTATATGATAATACCCAGGGGAAAGTTATGAATCTAAATCTTTTTTTTTTTTCTAGTTATTATGTGTGCTTATCAAGAGGCATTTTTAAGTAATGATTTTCAACTCGGATTGAGGAATTGGAGAGCTGAGTTTGAATTCCAGTTGTGTTCATTACATTCACTTATATGATAATAACGGTAGGGAAAGTTATGAATCTAAATCTTTTTTTTTTCTAGTTATTATGTGTGCTTATCAAGAGGCATTTTTAAGTAATGATTTTCAACTCGGATTGAGGAATTGGAGAGCTGAGTTTGAATTCCAGTTGTGTTCATTACATTCACTTATATGATAATACCTAGGGAAAGTTATGAATCTTTAAATCTTTTTTTTTCTAGTTATTAAAAGCTAGTCAAGAGGCTTTGGCAATATTTTCAACTCGGATTGAGGAATTGGAGAGCTGAGTTTGAATTCCAGTTGTGTTCATTACATTCACTTATATGATAATACCCAGGGGAAAGTTATGAATCTAAATCTTTTTTTTTCCTAGTTATTATGTGTGCTTATCAAGAGGCATTTTTAAGTAATGATTTTCAACTCGGATTTTCGTAGGAATTGAGCTGAGTTTGAATTCCAGTTGTGTCTATTACATTCACTTATATGATAATACCCAGGGGAAAGTTATGAATCTAAATCTTTTTTTTTTTTCCTAGTTATTATGTGTGCTTATCAAGAGGCATTTTTAAGTAATGATTTTCAACTCGGATTGAGGAATTGGAGAGCTGAGTTTGACTCAGTTGTGTCTATTACATTCACTTATATGATAATACCTTAGGAAAGTTATGAATCTAAATCTTTTTTTTTTCTAGTTATTATGTGCTTATCAAGAGGCATTTTTAAGTAATGATTTTCAACTCGGATTGAGGAATTGGAGAGCTGAGTTTGAATTCCAGTTGTGTTCATTAAGACCCACTTATATGATAATACCCAGGGGAAAGTTATGAATCTAAATCTTTTTTTTTCCTAGTTATTATGTGTGCTTATCAAGAGGCATTTTAAGTAATGATTTTCAACTCGGATTGAGGAATTGGAGAGCTGAGTTTGAATTCCAGTTGTGTTCATTACATTCACTTATATGATAATACCCAGGGAAAGTTATGAATCTAAATCTTTTTTTTTTTCCTAGTTATTATGTGTCATCAAGAGGCATTTTTAAGTAATGATTTTCAACTCGGATTGAGGAATTGGAGAGCTGAGTTTGAATTCCAGTTGTGTCTATTACATTCACTTATATGATAATACCCAGGGGAAAGTTATGAATCTAAATCTTTTTTTTTCCTAGTTATTGTGTGTGCTTATCAAGAGGCATTTTTAAGTAATGATTTTCAACTCGGATTGAGGAATTGGAGAGCTGAGTTTGAATTTCCAGTTGTGTCTATTACATTCACTTATATGATAATACCCAGGGAAAGTTATGAATCTAAATCTTTTTTTTTTTCTAGTTATTATGTGTGCTTATCAAGAGGCATTTTTAAGTAATGATTTTCAACTCGGATTGAGGAATTGGAGAGCTGAGTTTGAATTCCAGTTGTGTTCATTACATTCACTTATATGATAATACCCAGGGGAAAGTTATGAATCTAAATCTTTTTTTTTTTTCCTAGTTATTATGTGTGCTTATCAAGAGGCATTTTTAAGTAATGATTTTCAACTCGGATTGAGGAATTGAGAGCTGAGTTTGAATTCCAGTTGTGTTCATTACATTCACTTATACATACCCAGGGGAAAGTTATGAATCTAAATCTTTTTTTTTCCTAGTTATTATGTGTGCTTATCAAGAGGCATTTTTAGGCAGAATGGATTTTCAACTCGGATTTTGAGGAATTGAGAGCTGAGTCTTACCCCAGTTGTGTTCATTACATTCACTTATATGATAATACCAGGGGAAAGTTATGAATCTAAATCTTTTTTTTTTTTCTAGTTATTATGTGCTTATCAAGAGGCATTTTTAAGTAATGATTTTCAACTCGGATTGAGGAATTGAGAGCTGAGTTTGAATTCCAGTTGTGTTCATTACATTCACTTATATGATAATACCCAGGGAAAGTTAGCAGAATCTAAATCTTTTTTTTTCCTAGTTATTATGTGTGCTTATCAAGAGGCATTTTTAAGTAATGATTTTCAACTCGGATTGAGGAATTGGAGAGCTGAGTTTGACTCAGTTGTGTTCTATTACATTCACTTATATGATAATACCCAGGGAAAGTTATGAATCTAAATCTTTTTTTTTCCTAGTTATTATGTGCTTATCAAGAGGCATTTTTAAGTAATGATTTTCTAACTCGGATTGAGGAATTGGAGAGCTGAGTTTGAATTCCAGTTGTGTTCATTACATTCACTTATATGATAATACCTAGGAAAGTTATGAATCTAAATCTTTTTTTTCCTAGTTATTATGTGTGCTTATCAAGAGGCATTTTTAAGTAATGATTTTCAACTCGGATTGAGGAATTGGAGAGCTGAGTTTGAATTCCAGTTGTGTTCATTACATTCACTTATATGATAATACCCAGGGGAAAGTTATGAATCTAAATCTTTTTTTTTCCTAGTTATTATGTGTGCTTATCAAGAGGCATTTTTAAGTAATGATTTTCAACTCGGATTTCGAGGAATTGGAGAGCTGAGTTTGAATTCCAGTTGTGTTCATTACATTCACTTATATGATAATACCCAGGGGAAAGTTATGAATCTAAATCTTTTTTTTTTCCTAGTTATTATGTGTGCTTATCAAGAGGCATTTTTAAGTAATGATTTTCAATCTCTGGATTGAGGAATTGGAGAGCTGAGTTTGAATTCCAGTTGTGTTCATTACATTCATCATATGATAATACCAGGGGAAAGTTATGAATCTAAATCTTTTTTTTTTCCTAGTTATTATGTGTGCTTATCAAGAGGCATTTTTAAGTAATGATTTTCAACTCGGATTGAGGAATTGGAGAGCTGAGTTTGAATTTGTGCTGTGTTCATTACATTCACTTATATGATAATACCCAGGGGAAAGTTATGAATCTAAATCTTTTTTTTTTTCTAGTTATTATGTGTGCTTATCAAGAGGCATTTTTAAGTAATGATTTTCAACTCGGATTGAGGAATTGGAGAGCTGAGTTTGACTCCAGTTGTGTTCATTACATTCACTTATATGATAATACCCAGGGGAAAGTTATGAATCTAAATCTTTTTTTTTTTCCTAGTTATTATGTGTGCTTATCAAGAGGCATTTTTAAGTAATGATTTTCAACTCGGATTGAGGAATTGGAGAGCTGAGTTTGAATTCCAGTTGTGTTCATTACATTCACTTATATGATAATACCCAGGGGAAAGTTATGAATCTAAATCTTTTTTTTTCCTAGTTATTATGTGCTTATCAAGAGGCATTTTTAAGTAATGATTTTCAACTGGATTGAGGAATTGGAGAGCTGAGTTTGAATTCCAGTTGTGTTCATTACATTCACTTATATGATAATACCCAGGGGAAAGTTATGAATCTAAATCTTTTTTTTTTTTCTAGTTATTATGTGTGCTTATCAAGAGGCATTTTTAAGTAATGATTTTCAACTCGGATTGGAGGAATTGGAGAGCTGAGTTTGAATTCCAGTTGTGTTCATTACATTCACTTATATGATAATACCCAGGGGAAAGTTATGAATCTAAATCTTTTTTTTTTCCTAGTTATTATGTGTGCTTATCAAGAGGCATTTTTAAGTAATGATTTTCAACTCGGATTGAGGAATTGGAGAGCTGAGTTTGAATTCCAGTTGTGTTCATTACATTCACTTATATGATAATACCCAGGGGAAAGTTATGAATCTAAATCTTTTTTTTTTCCTAGTTATTATGTGTGCTTATCAAGAGGCATTTTTAAGTAATGATTTTCAACTCGGATTGAGGAATTGGAGAGCTGAGTTTGAATTCCAGTTGTGTTCATTACATTCACTTATATGATAATACCCAGGGAAAGTTATGAATCTAAATCTTTTTTTTTTTCTAGTTATTATGTGTGCTTATCAAGAGGCATTTTTAAGTAATGATTTTCAACTCGGATTGAGGAATTGGAGAGCTGAGTTTGAATTCCAGTTGTGTTCATTACATTCACTTATATGATAATACCCAGGGGAAAGTTATGAATCTAAATCTTTTTTTTTCCTAGTTATTATGTGTGCTTATCAAGAGGCATTTTAAGTAATGATTTTCAACTCGGATTGAGGAATTGAGAGCTGAGTTTGAATTCCAGTTGTGTTCATTACATTCACTTATATGATAATACCCAGGGGAAAGTTATGAATCTAAATCTTTTTTTTTCCTAGTTATTATGTGTGCTTATCAAGAGGCATTTTTAAGTAATGATTTTCAACTCGGATTGAGGAATTGGAGAGCTGAGTTTGAATTCCAGTTGTGTTCATTACATTCCACTTATATGATAATACCTGAAAGTTATGAATCTAAATCTTTTTTTTTCCTAGTTATTAGTGCTTATCAAGAGGCATTTTTAAGTAATGATTTTCAACTCGGATTGAGGAATTGGAGAGCTGAGTTTGAATTCCAGTTGTGTTCATTACATTCACTTATATGATAATACCCAGGGGAAAGTTATGAATCTAAATCTTTTTTTTTTTCTAGTTATTATGTGTGCTTATCAAGAGGCATTTTTAAGTAATGATTTTCAACTCGGATTGAGGAATTGGAGAGCTGAGTTTGACTCAGTTGTGTTCATTACATTCACTTATATGATAATACCCAGGGGAAAGTTATGAATCTAAATCTTTTTTTTTCCTAGTTATTATGTGTGCTTATCAAGAGGCATTTTTAAGTAATGATTTTCAACTCGGATTGAGGAATTGGAGAGCTGAGTTTGAATTCCAGCTGTGTTCATTACATTCACTTATATGATAATACCCAGGGGAAAGTTATGAATCTAAATCTTTTTTTTTCTAGTTATTATGTGTGCTTATCAAGAGGCATTTTTAAGTAATGATTTTCTAACTCGGATTGAGGAATTGGAGAGCTGAGTTTGAATTCCAGTTGTGTCTATTACATTCACTTATATGATAATACCCAGGGGAAAGTTATGAATCTAAATCTTTTTTTTTCTAGTTATTATGTGCTTATCAAGAGGCATTTTGGCACGATTTTCAACTCGGATTTGGAGGAATTGGAGAGCTGAGTTTGAATTCCAGTTGTGTTCATTACATTCCACTATATGATAATACCCAGGGGAAAGTTATGAATCTAAATCTTTTTTTTTTTTCTAGTTATTATGTGTGCTTATCAAGAGGCATTTTTAAGTAATGATTTTCAACTCGGATTGAGGAATTGGAGAGCTGAGTTTGAATTCCAGTTGTGTTCATTACATTCACTTATATGATAATACCCAGGGAAAGTTATGAATCTAAATCTTTTTTTTTTTCCTAGTTATTATGTGTGCTTATCAAGAGGCATTTTAAGTAATGATTTTCAACTCGGATTGAGGAATTGGAGAGCTGAGTTTGAATTCCAGTTGTGTTCATTACATTCACTTATATGATAATACCCAGGGGAAAGTTATGAATCTAAATCTTTTTTTTTTTTCTAGTTATTATGTGTGCTTATCAAGAGGCATTTTTAAGTAATGATTTTCAACTCGGATTGAGGAATTGAGAGCTGAGTTTGAATTCCAGTTGTGTTCATTACATTCACTTATATGATACATACCAGGAAAGCAGAATCAACCTTTTTTTTTTCCTAGTTATTATGTGTGCTTATCAAGAGGCATTTTTAAGTAATGATTTTCAACTCGGATTGAGGAATTGGAGAGCTGAGTTTGAATTTGGGGGTTGTGTTCATTACATTCACTTATATGATAATACCCAGGGGAAAGTTATGAATCTAAATCTTTTTTTTTCAGTTATTATGTGTGCTTATCAAGAGGCATTTTGGCAATGATTTTCAACCTCGGATTGAGGAATTGGAGAGCTGAGTTTGAATTCCAGTTGTGTTCATTACATTCACTTATATGATAATACCCAGGGGAAAGTTATGAATCTAAATCTTTTTTTTTCCTAGTTATTATGTGTGCTTATCAAGAGGTGCTCTTTAAGTAATGATTTTCAACTCGGATTGAGGAATTGGAGAGCTGAGTTTGAATTCCAGTTGTGTTCATTACATTCACTTATATGATAATACCCAGGGAAAGTTATGAATCTAAATCTTTTTTTTCCTAGTTATTATGTGTGCTTATCAAGAGGCATTTTTAAGTAATGATTTTCAACTGATTGAGGAATTGGAGAGCTGAGTTTACCCAGTTGTGTTCATTACATTCACTTATATGATAATACCCAGGGGAAAGTTATGAATCTGTGTCCTTTTTTTTTCCTAGTTATTATGTGTGTTTATCAAGAGGCATTTTTAAGTAATGATTTTCAACTCGGATTGAGGAATTGGAGAGCTGAGTTTGAATTCCAGTTGTGTTCATTACATTCTAATTTACATATGATAATACCCTAGGAAAGTTATGAATCTAAATCTTTTTTTCCTAGTTATTATGTGTGCTACCAAGAGGCATTTTTAAGTAATGATTTTCAACTCGGATTGAGGAATTGGAGAGCTGAGTTTGAATTCCAGTTGTGTTCAATACATTCATTTATATGATAATACCTAGGAAAGCAGAATCTAAATCTTTTTTTCCTAGTTATTATGTGTGCTTATCAAGAGGCATTTTTAAGTAATGATTTTCAACTCGGATTGAGGAATTGGAGAGCTGAGTTTGAATTCCAGTTGTGTTCATTACATTCACTTATATGATAATACCCAGGAAAGTTATAATCTAAATCTTTTTTTCCTAGTTATTATGTGTGCTTATCAAGAGGCATTTTTAAGTAATGATTTTCAACTCGGATTGAGGAATTGGAGAGCTGAGTTTGACTTCCCAGTTGTGTTCATTACATTCACTTATATGATAATACCCAGGGGAAAGTTATGAATTCTAAATCTTTTTTTTTTTCCTAGTTATTGAGAAAGTTTTTTAATAAGAGGTATTTTTAAGTAATGATTTTCTCAACTCGACTGAGGAATTGGAGAGCTGAGTTTGAATTCCAGTTGTGTTCATTACATTCACTTATATGATAATACCCAGGGAAAGTTATGAATCTAAATTTTTTTTTCCTAGTTATTATGTGTGCTTATCAAGAGGCATTTTTAAGTAATGATTTTCAACTCGGATTGAGGAATTGAGAGTTGAGTTTGAATTCCAGTTGTGTTCATTACATTCACTTATATGATAATACCCAGGGGAAAGTTATGAATCTAAATCTTTTTTTTTTCAGTTATTATGTGTGCTTATCAAGAGGCATTTTTAAGTAATGATTTCAACTCGGATTGAGGAATTGGAGAGCTGAGTTTGATTCCAGTTGTGTTCATTACATTCACTTATATGATAATACCCAGGGGAAAGTTATGAATCTAAATCTTTTTTTTTCCTAGTTATTGGGTGTGTGCTTATCAAGAGGCATTTTTAAGTAATGATTTTCAACTCGGATTGAGGAATTGAGAGCTGAGTTTGAATTCCAGTTGTGTTCATTACATTCACTTATATGATAATACCCAGGGGAAAGTTATGAATCTAAATCTTTTTTTTTTTCTAGTTATTATGTGTGCTTATCAAGAGGCATTTTTAAGTAATGATTTTCAACTCGATTGAGGAATTGGAGAGCTGAGTTTTGAATTCCAGTTGTGTTCATTACATTCACTTAGGCATAATACCTAGGGGAAAGTTATGAATCTAAATCTTTTTTTTTTTCCTAGTTATTATGTGCTTATCAAGAGGCATTTTTAAGTAATGATTTTCAACTCGGATTGAGGAATTGGAGAGCTGAGTTTAATTCCAGTTGTGTTCATTACATTCACTTATATGATAATACCCAGGGGAAAGTTATGAATCTAAATCTTTTTTTTTTTCTAGTTATTATGTGTGCTTATCAAGAGGCATTTTTAAGTAATGATTTTCAACTCGGATTGAGGAATTGGAGAGCTGAGTTTGAATTCCAGTTGTGTTCATTACATTCACTTATATGATAATACCCAGGGGAAAGTTATGAATCTAAATCTTTTTTTTTCCTAGTTATTATGTGTGCTTATCAAGAGGCATTTTTAAGTAATGATTTTCAACTCGGATTGAGGAATTGGAGAGCTGAGTTTGAATTCCAGTTGTGTTCATTACATTCACTTATATGATAATACCCAGGAAAGTTATGAATCTAAATCTTTTTTTTTCCTAGTTATTATGTGCTTATCAAGAGGCATTTTTAAGTAATGATTTTCAACTCGATTGGAGGAATTGGAGAGCTGAGTTTGAATTCCAGTTGTGTTCATTACATTCACTTATATGATAATACCCAGGGGAAAGCAGTGAATCTAAATCTTTTTTTTTTCCTAGTTATTATGTGTGCTTATCAAGAGGCATTTTAAGTAATGATTTTCAACTCGGATTGAGGAATTGGAGAGCTGAGTTTGACTTCCAGTTGTGTTCAGCTAAGCATTCATATCATATGATAATACCCAGGGGAAAGTTATGAATCTAAATCTTTTTTTTTTTTTCTAGTTATTATGTGTGCTTATCAAGAGGCATTTTTAAGTAATGATTTTCAACTCCTGGATTGAGGAATTGGAGAGCTGAGTTTGAATTCCAGTTGTGTTCATTACATTCACTTATATGATGGGCACTTAGGAAGTTACAACTGCAACTTTTTTTTTCCTAGTTATTATGTGTGCTTATCAAGAGGCATTTTTAAGTAATGATTTTCAACTCGGATTGAGGAATTGGAGAGCTGAGTTTGAATTCCAGTTGTGTCATTACATTCACTTATATGATAATACCCAGGGGAAAGTTATGAATCTAAATCTTTTTTTTTTCCTAGTTATTATGTGTGCTTATCAAGAGGCATTTTTAAGTAATGATTTTCAACTCGGATTGAGGAATTGGAGAGCTGAGTTTGACTCAGTTGTGTTCATTACATTCACTTATATGATAATACCAGGGGAAAGTTATGAATCTAAATCTTTTTTTTTTTCCTAGTTATTATGTGTGCTTATCAAGAGGCATTTTTAAGTAATGATTTTCAACTCGATTGAGGAATTGGAGAGCTTCTTTGAGTTTGAATTCCAGTTGTGTTCATTACATTCACTTATATGATAATACCCAGGGAAAGTTATGAATCTAAATCTTTTTTTTTTTCCTAGTTATTATGTGTGCTTATCAAGAGGCATTTTAAGTGAATGAGATTTTCAACTCGGATTGAGGAATTGGAGAGCTGAGTTTGAATTCCTAGTTGTGTTCATTACATTCACTTATATGATAATACCTAGGGGAAAGTTATGAATCTAAATCTTTTTTTTTTTCTAGTTATTATGTGCTTATCAAGAGGCATTTTTAAGTAATGATTTTCAACTCGGATTGAGGAATTGAGAGCTGAGTTTGAATTCCAGTTGTGTTCATTACATTCACTTATATGATAATACCCAGGGGAAAGTTATGAATCTAAATCTTTTTTTTTTTCCTAGTTATTATGTGTGCTTATCAAGAGGCATTTTTAAGTAATGATTTTCAACTCGGATTGAGGAATTGGAGAGTTGAGTTTGAATTCCAGTTGTGTTCATTGGTACCTACTTATATGATAATACCCAGGGGAAAGTTATGAATCTAAATCTTTTTTTTTCCTAGTTATTATGTGTGCTTATCAAGAGGCATTTTTTATAATGATTTTCAACTCGGATTGAGGAATTGGAGAGCTGAGTTTGAATTCCAGTTGTGTTCATTACATTCACTTATATGATACCTAGGAAAGTTATGAATCTAAATCTTTTTTTTTCTTCTAGTTATTATGTGTGCTTATCAAGAGGCATTTTTAAGTAATGATTTCTTGGAATCCCGGATTGAGGGAATTGGAGAGTTGAGTTTGAATTCCAGTTGTGTTCATTACATTCACTTATATGATAATACCCAGGAAAGTTATGAATCTAAATCTTTTTTTTTTCTAGTTATTATGTGTGCTTATCAAGAGGCATTTTTAAGTAATGATTTTCAACTGATTTTCCTGGAGGAATGAGAGCTGAGTTTGAATTCCAGTTGTGTTCATTACATTCACTTATATGATAATACCCAGGGAAAGTTATGAATCTAAATCTTTTTTTTTTTCCTAGTTATTATGTGTGCTTATCAAGAGGCATTTTAAGTACGATTTTCAACTCGGATTGAGGAATTGGAGAGCTGAGTTTGAATTCCAGTTGTGTTCATTACATTCACTTATATGATAATACCCAGGGGAAAGTTATAATCTAAATCTTTTTTTTTTCCTAGTTATTATGTGTGCTTATCAAGAGGCATTTTTGGCAATGATTTTCAACCTCTCGGATTGAGGAATTGGAGAGCTGAGTTTGAATTCCAGTTGTGTTCATTACATTCACTTATATGATAATACCCAGGGGAAAGTTATGAATCTAAATCTTTTTTTTTCCTAGTTATTATGTGTGCTTATCAAGAGGCATTTTTAAGTAATGATTTTCAACTGATTGAGGAAATTTTGGAGAGCTGAGTTTGAATTCCAGTTGTGTTCATTACATTCACTTATATGATAATACCCAGGGGAAAGTTATGAATCTAAATCTTTTTTTTTCCTAGTTATTATGTGTGCTTATCAAGAGGCATTTTTAAGTAATGATTTTCAACTCGGATTGAGGAACTGGAGCTGAGTTTGAATTTCCAGTTGTGTTCATTACATTCACTTATATGATAATACCCATAGGGAAAGTTATGAATCTAAATCTTTTTTTTTTTTCTAGTTATTATGTGTGCTTATCAAGAGGCATTTTTAAGTAATGATTTTCAACTCGGATTGAGGAATTGGAGAGCTGAGTTTGAATTCCAGTTGTGTTCATTACATTCACTTATATGATAATACCTGTGGGAAAGTTATGAATCTAAATCTTTTTTTCCTAGTTATTATGTGTGCTTATCAAGAGTGCATTTTTAAGTAATGATTTTCAACTCGGATTGAGGAATTGAGAGAGCTGAGTTTGAATTCCAGTTGTGTTCATTACATTCACTTATATGATAATACCCAGGGAAAGCTATGAATCTAAATCTTTTTTTCCTAGTTATTATGTGTGCTTATCAAGAGGCATTTTAAGTAATGATTTTCAACTCGGATTGAGGAATTGGAGAGCTGAGTTTGAATTCCAGCTATGCTTCCATTACATTCACTTATATGATAATACCCAGGGGAAAGTTATGAATCTAAACTTTTTTTTTTCTAGTTATTATGTGTGCTTATCAAGAGGCATTTTAAGTAATGATTTTCAACTCGGATTGAGGAATTGGAGAGCTGAGTTTGAATTCCAGTTGTGTTCATTACATTCACTTATATGATAATACCTAGGGGAAAGTTATGAATCTAAATCTTTTTTTTTTTCCTAGTTATTATGTGTGCTTATCAAGAGGCATTTTTGGCAATGATTTTCAACCTTGATTGAGGAATTGAGCTGAGTTTGAATTCCAGTTGTGTTCATTACATTCACTTATATGATAATACCCAGGGGAAAGTTGCTATGAATCTAAATCTTTTTTTTTCCTAGTTATTATGTGTGCTTATCAAGAGGCATTTTTCAGTAATGATTTTCAACTCGGATTGAGGAATTGGAGAGCTGAGTTTGAATTCCAGTTGTGTTCATTAAGTATTCACTTATATGATAATACCCAGGGGAAAGTTATGAATCTAAATCTTTTTTTTTCCTAGTTATGTGTGCTTATCAAGAGGCATTTTTAAGTAATGATTTTCAACCTCGGATTGAGGAATTGGAGAGCTGAGTTTGAATTCCAGTTGTGTTCATTACATTCACTTATATGATAATACTCCAGGGAAAGTTATGAATCTAAATCTTTTTTTTTTCCTAGTTATTATGTGTGCTTATCAAGAGGCATTTTTCAGTAATGATTTTCAACTCGGATTGAGGAATTGAGAGCTGAGTTTACCCAGTTGTGTTCATTACATTCACTTATATATGATAATACCCAGGGGAAAGCAGGAATCTAAATCTTTTTTTTTTCCTAGTTATTATGTGTGCTTATCAAGAGGCATTTTTCAGTAATGATTTTCAACTCGGATTGAGGAATTGGAGAGCTGAGTTTGAATTCCAGTTGTGTTCATTACATTCACTTATATGATAATACCCAGGGGAAAGTTATGAATCTAAATCTTTTTTTCTAGTTATTATGTGTGCTTATCAAGAGGCATTTTTAAGTAATGATTTTCAACTCGGATTGAGGAATTGAGCTGAGTTTGAATTCCAGTTGTGTTCATTACATTCACTTATATGATAATACCCAGGGGAAAGTTATGAATCTAAATCTTTTTTTTTTCCTAGTTATTATGTGTGCTTATCAAGAGGCATTTTTCAGTAATGATTTTCAACTCGGATTGGAGGAATTGGAGAGCTGAGTTTGAATTCCAGTTGTGTTCATTACATTCACTTATATGATAATACCCAGGGAAAGTTATGAATCTAAATCTTTTTTTTTTTCCTAGTTATTATGTGTGCTTATCAAGAGGCATTTTTAAGTAATGATTTTCAACTCGGATTGAGGAATTGGAGAGCTGAGTTTGAATTCCAGTTGTGTTCATTACATTCACTTATATGATAATACCCAGGGGAAAGTTATGAATCTAAATCTTTTTTTTTTCTAGTTATTATGTGTGCTTAGACAAGAGGCATTTTTCAGTAATGATTTTCAACTCGGATTGAGGAATTGGAGAGCTGAGTTTGAATTCCAGTTGTGTTCATTACATTCACTTATATGATAATACCCAGGGGAAAGTTATGAATCTAAATCTTTTTTTTTTCTAGTTATTATGTGTGCTTATCAAGAGGCATTTTTAAGTAATGATTTTCAACTCGGATTGAGGAATTGGAGAGCTGAGTTTGAATTCCAGTTGTGTTCATTACATTCACTTATATGATAATACCCAGGGAAAGTTATGAATCTAAATCTTTTTTTTTTCCTAGTTATTATGTGTGCTTATCAAGAGGCATTTTAAGTAATGATTTTCAACTCGGATTGAGGAATTGGAGAGCTGAGTTTGAATGAAGCAGTGTTCATTACATTCACTTATAAGTGATAATACCCAGGGGAAAGTTATGAATCTAAATCTTTTTTTTTTTTCTAGTTATTATGTGTGCTTATCAAGAGGCATTTTTAAGTAATGATTTTCAACTCGGATTGAGGAATTGAGAGCTGAGTTTTACTCCAGTTGTGTTCATTACATTCACTTATATGATAATACCCAGGGAAAGTTATGAATCTAAATCTTTTTTTTTTCTAGTTATTATGTGTGTGCTTATCAAGAGGCATTTTTAAGTAATGATTTTCTGAACTTTCGGATTGAGGAATTGGAGAGCTGAGTTTGAATTCCAGTTGTGTTCATTACATTCACTTATATGATAATACCCAGGGAAAGTTAAGAATCTAAATCTTTTTTTTTTCTAGTTATTATGTGTGCTTATCAAGAGGCATTTTTCAGTAATGATTTTCAACTCGGATTGAGGAATTGGAGAGCTGAGTTTGAATTCCAGCTGTGTTCATTACATTCACTTATATGATAATACCCAGGGAAAGTTATGAATCTAAATCTTTTTTTTTTTCTAGTTATTATGTGCTTATCAAGAGGCATTTTTAAGTAATGATTTTCAACTCGGATTGAGGAATTGGAGAGCTGAGTTTGAATTCCAGTTGTGTTCATTACATTCACTTATATGATAATACCCAGGGGAAAGTTATGAATCTAAATCTTTTTTTTTTTCTAGTTATTATGTGTTATCAAGAGGCATTTTTAAGTAATGATTTTCAACTCGGATTGAGGAATTGGAGAGCTGAGTTTGAATTCCAGTTGTGTTCATTACATTCACTTATATGATAATACCCAGGGGAAAGTTATGAATCTAAATCTTTTTTTTTTTCTCTAGTTATTATGTGTGCTTATCAAGAGGCATTTTTCAGTAATGATTTTCAACTCCGGATTGAGGAATTGGAGAGCTGAGTTTGAATTCCAGTTGTGTTCATTACATTCACTTATATGATAATACCCAGGGAAAGTTATGAATCTAAATCTTTTTTTTTTCCTAGTTATTATGTGTGCTTATCAAGAGGCATTTTTAAGTAATGATTTTCAACTCGGATTGAGGAATTGGAGAGCTGAGTTTGAATTCCAGTTGTGTTCATTACATTCACTTATATGATAATACCCAGGGGAAAGTTATGAATCTAAATCTTTTTTTTCTAGTTATTATGTGTGCTTATCAAGAGGCATTTTTCAGTAATGATTTTCAAATTGATTGAGGAATTGGAGAGCTGGAGTTTGAATTCCAGTTGTGTTCATTACATTCACTTATATGATAATACCCAGGGAAAGTTATGAATCTAAATCTTTTTTTTTTTCCTAGTTATTATGTGTGCTTATCAAGAGGCATTTTTAAGTAATGATTTTCAACTCGGATTGAGGAATTGAGAGCTGAGTTTGAATTCCATTTGAGTTCATTACATTCACTTATATGATAATACCCAGGGGAAAGTTATGAATCTAAATCTTTTTTTTTTTTCTAGTTATTATGTGTGCTTATCAAGAGGCATTTTTAAGTAATGATTTTCAACTCGGATTGAGGAATTGGGAGAGCTGAGTTTGAATTCCAGTTGTGTTCATTACATTCACTTATATGATAATACCCAGGGGAAAGTTAAGGAATCCAAATCTTTTTTTTTTTCCTAGTTATTATGTGTGCTTATCAAGAGGCATTTTTAAGTAATGATTTTCAACTCCTGGGATTG
>JBBBDQ010023863.1:0-12513 GCA_037127315.1 Ascarosepion bandense
CTTTCAAGACATGATCACCCAAAGCGTGTATCATGTATGGCATTTAACTGACTGAAGACCATAAGTTGTATATGCTTAGTTCCAGAGGAGCTACTTTCTCCCTGGCTATATCTTCCCATTACACGAAAAGAATGTTATATAACATCAAAATAAGATGCTAAAAAATATCCTTATTTTTAAAATTTTTATTTAGAGCAATAGCCAACTAATAATCTTGGACAATTTAAAAAGATTATATCAGTTGACTACTAGTAAATGTCAGGTTTGAGTACTTAACCTTAGCTGAAATACTTATCCAGTAGTAGTACTTAGTATTGTATTGCATGTTATGATTTGTTTGGAGTTTTATTAGAAAAGGTTAAATACCTAGGAAGTGTTCTAACAGGAGATGGAACGTGCGACACAGAGATCCGAAGGCGAATTGGCATGGCAAAGGACGCGTTCCAGAAGCTGAGCAGCACGAACACACAGAAAAATCTCACTAGTAAAGAAAAGAGTGCTGGATTGCTATGATGTCAGTTCTTCAATACGGCAGTGAATGCTGGACAATATCATTTGAAAATGATAAAACTGAAGCAGAAGTGATGCTGCGGATATTGCGTGATCGAGCATGCAAGCAACGATGAGGTGTTGGAAAGAATGGCAACAAAAGGAATGCATACTGACATCAGGAAGAGGATAACCAGTTCGTGGGACACGCAGTGAGGAAGGAGAAAGCCTGAGAACTTGATACCGATTGGCAGATAGAAGGAAAGAGACAGGGAAGCAGCGGATAAAGAAAGAAGCAGGGCCTGATCAGGTGGATGGCGGAACAAGCCACAGGAGTAACAGGAGGAACATACCAAGGAGCCACAAGGATAGGGAGACGTGGAGAACCATGATCGCCTTCATGTCCTGGGCGGACAGGGCACATAGAAGAACTGTCTTGTTTAAAATTTTGTAACATTTAACAGAGAAAGAGTTGACCTTTTGTTTCTTTTTTTTTTTTTTTAAAGATGTGTTGTAGTTGAAGATATAAATTTTCAGTTATTTCTTGAAAATGTCAGAAATTAGGATTATATTGATAAATGAATATGAGAACACTTTGTGGTACTCTTGATAAGTGAGAGGGTAATAGCCAGTCCTCAAAAGACATATTGAACTGGGTGTGACCTCCTTAATAATTCAGATGGGCTCTTCTTACTAGATATCAGACATAAAAATTGATATCATACAGAAAGAATCTTTCCTTCTAGTTTCTGAAAGAGTATGGTTTGTAGAATTGTTTCTAAACATCATTTAAAGAGGCTTAGACAAAGGCAGATAATAAAAAGTTATTCATGGTCACTATGAAATGCCTACCTTTGCATTAAAAGAAAAAATACCAAAAATAAGAAAATATTACCAATTCTATCAGTATTTCCTGTTGTAGATTTTCTATTGTCAAAGATAGCAAAATAAAATATCCCCTATTTGCTAAATGTTGTACATGATTTACTAAAATATATATGTACTATTTATTTTTTTAATACTTCCAACTCGGAAATATCTTTAGCTTCTTTCTTTAAAATAAAATGTTTACATGAGCCTAACAAAGGTTTTTCATAAACTTTGCTTTTTATATTAAAACAACAAACTTTTATAAAATGTAATATAAATATTTCCACTCCCCCACTTTTTTGTGTTTCTATGAAGGTTCATACAATTTCTGCTTTTTTCTTTAATTGTACTTTTTTTTTTCCTGTACTACAAATTTGATTTTTTACATATTTCACAGCAAATTTTAAAAATACTGAAAAACCCATTTGGAAAGAGAAGGAATAATTTTCCATTTATTTAATTACATAGACTAAACTATCGCCCGGTTCACACTCCACCCACATCTATTGAACAGGTGAATATGTCATCCTTGTTTCCTGCTGATGCGGTTTCGGTTTTCTCTTTCCATTCTTTTACCCTTACGTAGCTCCCTGCGCATCAGTGGCGTTATCGCCTTGCTTGGGGTGATGTGATTAAAAAAAAAAAGAAAGAAAAAACTTTAAAAAAATAATCTTTGTAAATGTATATGTACTAAAATGGAAAAGAATGATCATTTTCAATGATATGTGTAATATTTTGAGTCTGACAGTGTGGAAAGTCGGGAGGGTAATGACTTCGACATATGGTGAAAAGATTATATCTGTAGGTCGCCATTGCTTTCTGCGTAGACTGGTTGTTAGCCAAGGCTATAGAACCCAATCTGTCCTGTTATTTGACTCATAGCTAGAGGGGGAAGAGATGTATTATATTATGGAAGTAATAATTAGTGGGGGATAAGTTTATTACTTTATAACAATATAAAATGATCCCCCACTTTATGCCCAGTAGAAATTTTAATTATGTTTCCAACTATTATATTCAGTAAGTTAGTTATGCCAGACGTATACACGCTTAGGTGATCATGTCTGAAAGAGCCATGTAACGGACTGCAGATTATCCCGCAGTAAGTTGCCATTGCTTTCTGTGGTAGACTGGTTGTCAGCCAAGGCTATAGAACCCAATCTGTCCATTATTTAACGCAGAACTAGAGGGAAGAGGTGGATTATTAATCCTTCCCAAGGGTATTTAACAGTGTCCTCACAAAACTTTAAAGTCTTCATGAACCTGCTAAGTTAATTGACAATCTTATCTGCATTAATCCTATATATATATATATAAAACGTAGAATATTTGGTATTTTTGTTTGGTAGCGGCTGCTTAGCTGCGAAATATGTTACCCATGGATTTGAAGAATATCTAAAAAACTTATAAAAGGTATATATATATATATATATATATATATATATATATACTAGCAATATAGCCCGGTTGCTCGGGTGTAATGAAAGCTTTAAAATCAATCCATGGTCCTGGAGCTCAGACTCTTGACATTACGGTCGAAAGGCTAAAAAGCAATAGTTTTTTCCAGTTAAAGCGAAACTGTAGGGACTGAAAGAAAATGAATGGATGTAAATCAAATTTTTATTTCCGGGTATCAATATCAAATAATTTTTTTTCGTCGTAAACTGAATTTGAAGGCTAAATAAGTCTCGAGTAATGGTATCATGGCTGAGACTAAGAACTACAATTATACCTACTTAGAACCAAACCCAAAGCAAAAAAAAAATAAAAGGGCTGAAAAAAAAAATAAATACAAACATACAGGCAGATAAACACACTCTCACACACACACACACACACATCTTAATTTTTATATATATATATATATTATCGATTTTCTGCACTATTGTCAGAATGCGTCTTGAAACTTGAATATCGTTTCTTATGTCTTTGTCTATGAGTGTATCAAATTTGATTAAAATCGACCATTCCCTTCTATAACCCGATTTTCTTCGATTATCGATTTTCGATATTTATCGGGGTAGCTCGACACAAAACCTAGCTAAGAATACTGCAGATGCTTATAGTACAACTGTGTAAATTTTCAAGAAAATCGGTTCAGCCGTTTCAGAGTCTATAGGTAACGGACACACACACAGTTCCATTTATAAAATAAGTTTAGATATAAAGACATAAAAACAATAATTTCGATATTTAAATCGTTGGATAGCCATTTCTACGAGGAAATACTTGATTCTTGATAAACTACAAAATCTACTCCAAAACTTGCACCCCAAAATTAATTGTCATTCCTAGATACTCATAAAAACAAAAACAATTACATCATCACTGACATTTACCATAAACCCACAGACACCCAACATAACCTCCATTTCAAGAGTCACCACCTGGAAAATTGTCTAAAAGCTATCCCCAATTTCCTAGCATGACAAATGTGCACAATAGTAGGCTGATATAACCCTTCCTAAAAGACGTCTTGAAGAACTACAAAAAACACTACAAATAGAAAATACCCAACTCCACTAATAAACAGGGTTTCAACTGGCAGAAGAAATACCATTGAAATCTGGAATAAAAAAAAATAAACAGAAAAAGAAGAAAACATTCTAGCATTCGTCTCCACAGACACAAAACAACCCAGAATTATTTACAAAGATAAAAAGACACAGAATGGCACAAAAAAGATAAATAAAATAAATAACCAAGACAACTAAAATAATTAAAAGCAAATGCCAACCCCAAAATTTAAAAACAAACATACCAACCTCATCAAAATTTGAGCAACACACAACACGGGGGGTGGGTGGGGGTATCACAAAACGTAACAAAAAGATGGGTAGGCAACACAATAAAAGAAGGAAACCACCAAGTTCGAAAGCACATCTATATTCAAAATATAAAGACAAATCTGAGCTGTAACTCTAAAAATGTAATTTATGCTCTAAGATGTGATGAATGCCCAAAACTATACCTGGGTGAGACACAAGGCCTGAATAAAAGGGTCGTCCTGCTAACATACTAACATTAAATCCGTCAACAACAGGAAATTATACATTTCCCAACGCTTGCACGAATTCAGTGGAGGTAAATTCAGAATAATGCCTATCTAACAAAATGCAGATTATGACACACTCATGAAGATCCAGGAAGGAAATATAAACAAATACAAACCTTGCCTCAACAAAACAACAGGAAAAACATACACACACACAGACACACTAAATTCAAAGGTGCTAAAAGAAATTCTTTAACCGTTAAAAGAATAGTATTTCAAAACAACAAAACGAACTAGAGACCTGTAAAATTGAATCAAAATATCTGAAAACAATTTTGAAGTATAAAGAGGAAATCAAATTTTACAGTTTTTATTGTCTAAGGTGATCGATGCTCCACTCCAAACTGACAGATTTATGAGTGTGGAAATATCAACCCACATATGAACTTTCTGACCTGCTCAACAAAAACATTTTCAGCTGTCAGGAAAAGGCAAAGATTTTGATATAAAGTGACAAGTTTAATCTCCTGAAGAGAATAGGACAAATACCGAAATACATGAACACTTAATATACACTTTCTTTTTGTTCTAAAATGGCTGATAACAGAAATCTAAGACAATAACCTTGTAGCGATACATCACTGCCCACCATGAAGAAAAATGTCACTTTCCCCTTAAGCTTGAAAAAAAAAAAAAAAGCCCGTATCCTCCAACATATATAACCTATATTTTCCAATTTAAAACTCGAACTTTAATCTGATAAGTTAAATTAAACACACAAATAAAATTTAATTTTTTTTCTGTCTTTCCCTCCACAAACAAACGTATTGTTTTTGCATTCAAATGAAAATCACTTTCACTACAATTATCCAACATTTTCTTGATGACGAGGTGTAAAAATGTCCATGTCACAATATAAATTATATTAATTTTAAATAAAAAAATACATTTAATTTATATATATATACACTATACAGAGCCGTGCTTAGAGCTTCCGCAGGGGGGGGGCGCATTTTCCCCAGGGGCCCGCAAGAACCCGGGAAGACGCGGGGCATATATTGTAATGTAAAAAAAAAAAAAAAAAATTAACAAAATTAGAAAATTATCATCATACTTGTATGTTGAAATAGACATCTATCAACCCGTCTCTCTCTCTCTCTATATATATATATATCTATATATATAGATAAAGATCAATTTATAGATAGAGATTAATTTTCTCCAGTTTCTGAAAGTTTTTTTCTGTTGCTGAGGATGTGTCGTCCCCCATGGGGATCTTCATATCGAAATGGCCATTCAACATCTTTGAATTAATCCTTTTTTAATATATATATAGATATATATATAATCTTTGATTGAGCCCTCCGTCCGGAAAGAAGCCGCAACTGCCAAAAAACAATGAACTTGTTAGAGAAATAGATTATGATATATGTTTCAGTCAGGATAAGCTATAACTGATATTGCTTGGGCGATCATGTCTTGAAAGAGACATGATCAGACTAGCAGAAGATTTTCCCTGCCATTGCTTTCTGCGTAGACTGGTTGCCGACCAAGGCTATAGAACCCAATCTGTCCTATTATTTAACCCATAACTGGAGGAATAGACGAATTAATACCTTCCAAGGTTATTTGTGCGCAAGTGAATGCGAGGAATTCAATTGGAATTCGAACACGGCTCCCCAACATACATAAAAAGAAGCTAAAACTTTTGAAAACGTTCGTAACGTATCACTCAAAAAACGCCAATTCCAGATTTCTTCCGTTTTTTCGTGATCACGGAATATCTGCGTTCTGAGAATATGTTATTTTGTTTAGAGTACCATTTTCTGTGGGTTCAGTATATTCGGGGGTGGGGCAAGTTGCTTAATGCGGGTAGAGGGGCCGCTGGGCACGCCACTATATTAATTGCCTAGTTTTTTGGTCATAGTTAAACTAGTACACAGTTGTATTAAAAAGTATGCTCAATAAATTATATTGCAGAACTTTGAATATTTTTCATTTGTAAACGAGTTATATTACGCAACCCAGGTTTCTACCATCTGGTGTCTTCAGGCAATTTGCAATAACTGATTTTACCGTTTTTTTAAGGAGATTTTATGAACGCTATATGATATAATCTTATTCATAAAAGAAATGAAAACATAGTCGTAATTAAATAATGTCTAGCTTTATTTAATTTTTATTTGACGATTCAGAGAAATTTTCGCAACTGGCATCTATTTGACAAAAAATTGCCGGTAAATTTTCGTTGTAAGTCCCGACGCTTTTCCCCTTGAAATTTATCCAAAATAGCATTATCTCTGTGCAAATGTATATGCTGAACTCAAATGAACTGTTAGTTATGAAAGAAACTTATCTTTTTTTTTAATCTAAATGTCTATAAAAAATCGAACTATATCTTGCACTTTTCCCGGTCCCGCCTCAATGTCACATAATTAACTGCAGAATGACGGACTGTGCATTTGAACGCATTTTGGCAGATTTTTGGTCGATTTTTTTCTTCACGCTTCATTGGTACTCGGAAATTAAAGTAATGCGCTATTGTATTTCTACGCTTGTTACTCTCATAACAGGACGTACGACGCCGGAAGTTTCAGTCAAGGAAGAAAATCGGCCAAAATTCGACAAAAATTTTGCCTACGTAGAACGCAATTCCCGTAGCCATCATATATGACTTCGTGAGAGTTTCGGGAGGAGAAAAAAGTGCGAGATATAGTTGGGTTTTTTTTTTTATGAACTTTCAAAGCAAAAAAGATAAGTTTCTTCAGTAACTAATTGTTGATTTGAGTTCAGACATACATTTGCACAGAAATAATGCTTATTTTGGATAAATTTGAAGGGGGGAAACCGTCCGCACCAAACGAACATTTACCAAATGAATCATTTGCTGATTTAGGAACTAAATGAATTTCTAGAAATTTCATAAAAAATCAAATAAGTGAAGAACAGATTTTTTCAAATTATTTTACAAATGATTTTCTAAAAATGAAAATTTCTGAAACTTTCAATTAATTTGTAAAGACCTCCACAAAGTTTTATCAAAATCCGGCAAATAAATGTGTTTTTTCACTCTAAAAAATGACGCTCAAATTCTCTAAATAATTTGCATTCCCCTCCTTCATTTACAAACAAAAAAAAAAGTTTTTACGAAAATTTTTGAAGGTTCTGAAAACGGATTAAAATTAGAAATAAAAATATTCATTGGTCGTTTTTCTTTAATTATAACAAATATTTTGACGATAATTTTTTTTATTATATTCTGGGCAGTTTTCATCATATGGACTATAATTTTTAGCGAATCTTTAATGTTACTTATTAAAAGATTAGTATTTTTGGTGCTCGCTGACCAAGAACATGTTTAAAATTATGTAAACAAAATTTACAAAATGAAGCACATTCTTTTAATACTTAATAGGGCCACCCAGTGAGATTCAAACTTAATAATAATGACCTACAACTCGACCACAATGCAACCCTCTATGCCACCTTGCCTGTGTTTTAAGATAGCATTTTTACTTCCTATCCATTCAAGCAGAAAATCATGGCAACCTACTGCGGGGTAATCTTCTGCCCAGTCAGTAATTGATTAATTGATCGCCCAATTATTATTATCCGACCAGCACTTTAGGTTCGTAAATGTTTTCAAACACCACTGACTTAGGGATTTTAGATTGAGTCCACTTTCCAGAGTTAGTGTCTAGTATTTTTGAAAGCAGTTTACGTTGTGGGTGCCTGAAGTTAATACCATATCATTTTCCAAGGCTTGTCAATGTCCTGCCCCAAACCTTACCCCTAAGTACAAGACCTCCTATAGATCCTCTGAAATAAAAAGAATTTTAACTATCCGCTTTTTAAATATTAATAGCCAGGTCAAATTTTTGTTGTCTGTTTTAATCCCCTGATAATAGTCAAGCGAGAACATCACCGTCTCTTTTGAGCTTCTAATAAGGAATAGGCGCCTCAATTAAGATTTTACATTAACCGATTTCACTGAGATGTCACTCTGTTGACCTTTTTGTACATTTGTCCAGATCGTAACGGTTCGTTGATTTTTCTGGATACAATTGACAAGCATTTTCTTACCGCCCATCACCAGCAAGGGATGGACAGTAGTCTCTTTGGTTAGCCGACTCAAATATTTAAGTGCTTTCAAAAACCTTTCAAAAAACGCAGGCATGAAAAAAATAAATAAATAAAAGTTGTTAAATTTTGATTAAAGTTATTTTAATTATTACAAATGAATTTCTTATTAAATTGGATAAATCCCTTCAATATATACAAAAACCTAAAAATTTAATTAATTTTAAAAAACTAATTGTTCAAATAAACGTAGGAATTACGTGAGGTACCACCAAACAAAATGGATGCGTTTTTCCAAAATAAAAATAAAATTCCCTACAACTGTTTTTAAAAAGTTGCTAAAAAATTAAATTTAACGAAATTTTCGGTACTTATTCATTGTTAAATAAATTGTATACTGAATAGATTACTTCAGTCAGTTAAGCCGAAGCGCCATACGTGATACACGCTAGCGATCATGTCTCGAAAGAGACATGATTGACTAGGGTAGAAGATTAATAACTTCTCAGTAGGTTGCCATTACTTTCTGTGGTCGATTGGTTGCTAGCCAAGGCTATAGAACAAAATCTATGCTGTTATTTAACCCATAACTGGAGGGAAAAGACGGATTAATACCTTTCCAAGGGTATTTGCTTACTTATTTTACTAAAAAACTTCGTGGCAATATTTTTGGATTGGTCTGCTTAGCCGAGGCCGTCGCTATATTAACCAAGGTCTATCCTATGATTAAAGTTGACGTGCTGACGTCACACTTAGTAGAGTTCTGTTTTATACGGAGTCCGTTAGCGTTGACTTATTTTCAGAACCAAATATGCTCTCTTTCTTGTGTGGTACCACAATGTAAAGGGAATTATAAAAATGGACCGAAAAGTTCATTGTTTTTCGTTTCCAAAAATAAACATTTATTTGATCAATGGAAACATGCCATTAAAAGGGAGAATTTTACCCCAAGTCCATTTAGCAAAGTAAGTTTGCCAAAATTTTATCACCATTTATTTCAACAGTCGCTAAAATCAAAATTTGCTAAAAAATTAGTTTTGCCGCAGCACAAGAAGAAAGAAAGCACTTTTGTTTATATCTTTTTAAATTAATACAATAAATTCATTATTTTTATTTCTTTGAATACAATTGAAATAAAAAATATCTGAAAAAAAAAAAAAATAAATACGGCAGTCATTCATTCGTAAGTTTTTTTTTCGAAATGTTTTTTAAATTTAAACTGAAGCCGAAAAAGTTGTTAAACATTAAAATCATTATATTTTCTAAAAGTATTTGAATTAATAGTTTATTGATATTTTATTTCAGAAAATAGTGTTTTCTTTTCAATAAAATGTTTAAAATTTCTCTTAGAAAACGAAAGTAAAAACTTTTCTATACTTCTTGCAACTTTATGAATCATTTTTAAACATGAAAAAATATTCTGAATTAAATTTTTTTATTCTTTTTTTTTTGTATTAACAAAAACTACAAAATTTATCTTATAGTCAATTTTAAAAGAATTTGTTTTGGTTTTTAAGGTTTTCTATTTGAAAACTCCGTGAAATTATGTTACAAAAAAAAACAAAAGTCAAACAAGTCACTATTACCGAAAACTTAAACTGGAAAATGATGATTTAAACTTTGTTTAAACCTATTATTTCTGACTAAGTTTTGAATTTATTTGAAACATAAAGGCCTAAATCACACCACACTTGAATTTTTAAAACCTAACTTTTAAAATACTTAATTTTTAGCAAATATTTAGCACAAAATGGAACACCCTCAAAATATATTTTCCAAACATTTTTTTCCTATTTTTGATAATTTGAAAGTTAACTATCGATATTAATCCAGAGAAAAAAATTGAAAATAAAAAATTAGAATTTTAACTGAAGAATTCTTTTATAGTTGGTTTAGGGTTTTTTAATCCTTAAAAATTAAAACATTAACCAAAAAAAGAGTTTTGCAAAAACATGATTTTTTTATAAACAGTTTAACATCATAAATGAAATTGAAATAAAAACATTAATTTTTACTTTCTTTTTCATTTTTTTACTATTAAAATATTTTAAAAATGTAATGTAATTACCAAATATCCTGGAATTTTAAGTGTATCTTCTTTGAAAGGTAAAAAAATATCTTTATTTCATCTGTGAGTAGATTAAAAAACAATGGATTCAAAATATGTCAAAATTTTATTTTAAAATTCGAACTCCGTTATTTTTTAGCAGAATTTCCCTAAAGACATTTGATATTCTTAATAAATTCATTGGATTAAAAGTTCTCAAGACTTTTTAAAATCTATTTCAGATTTAGCTATCCTATCATTAATTCGTTCGATTCATAATTCTTTTTATCCGCTGTAACATAAAAAACTGGCAATAAAATGTATAAAACTATTACTACTAAAGCATTTTTTTGCTGATTCTATTCATTAAATATTGTTTTTCTAATAAATGAATATATATTTTAACTTAAATTAAAATAGGGAAATTCACTTGATTCACTGAATAGGCGGACTTTGGAATCGTAATACGAAATTTCGAATTCCAGTCTTTCCGTTTAACGTTCACATTTGGACTAATATCCTTGAAAAAGGTATAAATAATTCTCATATTCCCTTCAGCTATGGATTATATAATACTTTCACTGCCGATGTTATTCAAAAACTGTATTGACAATTCGGCATTAAAGGACCAAAATAGTTTATATGCAATAACAAAAACAAAAACAAAAAACGAAAAATTAATTCATGAGTTTTTGATAGGCATTTTAGCGAGTCATTCATTCGTTTAACAATTAAGATTTAAAATATGTTGTGGTTTCTTTTGAAAATATTTTTCAGGCATGTGAACTTCATTTTCGACCTTAAGACATAAAAAGAGAATCGTCAGCATTTGATAAAAACGGGTAAAACTATTACAGTTAAACTTGAAAGACCATATCTTTCTGATGGTGCTATATACCTAGGATTCTTCCAAACTGTCCCTCCTATTTATCTTCATCGACCTCCTTTAGAAAAAATCACCAAACTCCAAGAAAAATCAAAGGGAAAATTTTGATCTGAAAAGAGCTTTAGATCAAAGTATTGCAGATGACCGAGCATACAAAACAAAAAATGTTCCATAACATTAATGATATGGAAGATAAATTAAATTTTATCGACAGAAATGATTGAACCATTATTAGGAAACAGGATAAACTTATTTGTCATATCATCCAGTCTCCATATCCTAAAATGACCCTGTCTATTGTAATTGATTCCGATTTTGCAACACACGTCTTCTGTAATGACGTGGAAATTCACAGAATAGGGGAGTATAAGATTCCTAACTTTGTAACTGATGTGAATATTTTTGAAATTTTGATTTCAAACCTTCAAAAAATGGACATAGAAGAACAACAAAGCAAACCGCAAAATGTTATTTCAATATTAAAATTGATCATGTCATTACTGCAAGAGGAGTCAATAAATATTATAGTGCAATTAAATTTATATATGAACAAATAAACCTAATGACACAAAATAAGTTCAGTTATTCAACAGAAATGATGATATTTTCTTCATTATTATATAACTGTTCTCCTACTGATACAGACTGTTAAGAGATTCGAAATGTAATTTTACCAAGCTATTCAACCATTAGAAGACTTACCCTATCACCCTATGAATCCTGTTGTTGAGCAACATAACAATTTTCTAATGTATATAAAAAATAAGTTCAAGTTATCGTTCAGAAAGATATCACAGTATCTTTACTTGTTGATGAAATTCATCTAAAACCTTATTTTGATTATAAAGGTGGCAATGTTGTTGGCTTAGCCAATAACACCGATGAGGCAGCAACAAGTGCATTTGCTTTTATGCTTAGAAGTGTGTTATCGAATTATAAGGATGTTATACATATAATGCCGACTAAATGTCTTAAAGCAGAAAATTTATTCAACATAATTGAACGCTTAATTGGGTTGGAAGAAATAGGCTTTAAAGTATTGTGGTGTGTAATAATGGATAACAATGCAATAAATAAAAAAAAGCTATGTCTTTATTTTGTTCCCTAGCAAAAACTTTCGATTGTATATCCACACCCAGTTCTGAA
>JBBBDQ010023869.1:0-14483 GCA_037127315.1 Ascarosepion bandense
ATTCTTTTTTAATCTTCTTCGAGACGATATCTTGTCGTTCTTTCGGAAAAGATTCCAGTATTGATTGAATTTCATCCATTTGTTTAGTCTCTATCAAACTGTTAATTCTCTTGACTACAGTCACCTTCATCTTGTATCCTACAAAAAGTAAAGAATGATTCATATATTAATTTCGTGGAGTTTTTATGAGAATTCGAGCGTTTAAATATATACATTTTCTAATGTAAAAACTTGAATTCTACACAGAAATACCCTTCAAATATAAACAATATACAAAGATGAGAATACTAATAAATTTCGTGAGATATTTACACAGAATTTTTCGATTTAATTTTTCCTATTCATATCACTTATCGCTACATCTCTCTATTACTCACCTTGTGCGAACATTATACAATAAATATTTCAAATCAAATTTAAATACTTTTCCATAGAGAGATAGAGGTGCAGAGAAAATGAATAGTTTACCAGAAAAGTTAAATTTTTGAAGAGAGCTTTTTTCACCTTGATTCTAAACGTTGTGCATTCAACTCACAAGTAGACCCGAGAAAATTTTTAAATTGATCTCTACATTTTTTCATCATCACTTCACGTCAAGTAAGGACAGCACGACTACCAGCACTTACTTATATTTTGATTATATAAGCCGTTCTTTAGATTAAAAAAAAAAACAAATCAATCACTGAGTCATGATTTTAAAAAGCATAAAAATTAAAATATATTTTGCTTACCTTTTTCCGTTTTCCTTTGTGTGTGTGTGGGAAGACGTCTTTTACTGCCTTTTTCTTATTTGCAATGTCTGGGGAAAATTCGAAAAAATTTATATATTAATTTCGTGGGGGTTTTATGAGAATTCTGACGTTTAAAGATATACATATTTCTAATGTAAAAAACTTGAATTCTACACAAGAATACATGCAAATATACAATGAAGACAATGAATGAACAATATACAAAGATGAGAATACCAATAAATTTCGTGAACATTATCACACAGAATTTTTCGATTTCATTTTTGCTATTCATAACTTGCCATCGCTACGTTTCTCTATTATTCACCTTGTGCGAACATTATGCAAAGAAATATTTCAAATCAAATTCAAATACCTTTCCATAGGTAGATATAGTTGAAAAAAATGAATAGTTTACAGAAAGTTAAATTTTGAAGAGACTTTATCGCCTTGATTCTCAACGTTGCATTCGACTCACCGACAGACCCAAAAACTTAAATTGATCTCTGATTTTTCATCATCACTTCACGTCAAGTAAGGACAGCACGACTACCAGCAATTATATTTTGATTATATAAACCGTTCAAAACAAAATAAAAAATATATTTCTTAAAAAACCTATTATGTACCATAGACTTCCATTTCTCCTCAAAACAGGGTCTGACAAACACACACACACACACACACACACACACACACACACACACACACACATATATATATATATATATATATATATATATTATAAATCATATTTTAGAACATGTACATAATTATTCTATATATATCCGCTACAAAGGAATTTTGATAATTTATGATAAATATTCACAGCTCTATAAATTATATATCGAACATTGTTTTAAATTAATGTTTGGACGTTGTAAATTCTTTCTTCGTTCGGTATTCCCTCGGATATATATATATATATATATATATATATATATATATATATATATATATATATATATATATATTACGTCTAAACACGACTCATATAAGTGAAGAATCCGAAAACAAAGGACTTGAAGGTAAATCCCAATAGGATCTTATTAATATTAAATTGATCAAGTCAGAGGGCTCATATTAATTTAATTTATTTATTTACAGATCAATGTTTATTCCATGTAAACAATTGAAATTTTCAAAAATATTGGCCATATTGTCGACAGTGAATACTTTATTAGAGATATAACAAAGGGTTATGGTAAAATAACTTTTGGTTATTTTAATTTAATTTCCTAATAATTAATGTAAAATAAAAATTCTTTAGAATGGTTGTTTGTTCTTAATAGCTGTTTAATTTTTAATATATTATATAATAACTTCTCATTCTTAAATCTCATTTCAGTCTCTGAATGAAATATTTAAATAATTTATTTTGATATCAACATTTTCGGGCCCATTTTAAATTGTAACCATGAAAACTTGAAAGGCCGGTCTGTTGTCTGAGTCATTTGTTTTTACGCACGCGCACACACACACACACACACACACACACACACACACACACACACACACACACATATATATATATATATATATTTGAATTTATTTTAATGTTTCTATTTTCACTTCGTCACCGGAAAATGTGGCACACTGTTCGTCAAGCTAGACTCCGGAATGTTTTTTTTTTTGCTTTCTTCCTTTTTTTTTTTTTTTGTTACTTTTAGTTTGTTTTTATACACACAGAGAAACAAATAATTTTATTTTATCATAGTATTTTGTTATACTTTGTATCGCTTATGAGACAGTGTTAAATTTAAGCCTTGAATTGGTTACAATAATAGAAAATTTGAACCTCACAAACACACACACACACACACACAAACACGCACCCACACACACACATACACACACACACACATATATATATATATATATGTATATATATATATATATATATATTATAAGCAGGAAGCTAAAGAACAGGTAGATTGAAATCCACTGTTGCAAACATTCTCTTTTATACAATAGTTTAGCACCCAAATTCATCTCACATTTATTCAAACTTAACGTAGGATGAATATAAATATTATAATGGCGACTAGGACATCCGTTCTTATCCACAACCAAGGGTAATGGATAAAAAGTAATTCTGGTGACCAATTTGACATTAAATGTGTGCGTTAGGCTCTTTGGAGTTTTCCGATCTCATTGGTTTAATTACTTTATATAACCTCATCGCACTATGACAATTAACACATGACTGTAGGTTATATAGACATGATGGACTTATGCTAGTACAAAATTCCACATTCTAAACCGATAAAATTAAAATGTCTAATCACTTTAAATTCAAAAGTCTAAACCTAAAAGTAATGATATCGATTTAAAATTAATAAACTTCTTTGATGTAACACTGGACTTAGTAAATGATACTTATCAACAATATGGCAATGAATACACATTATACATCCACCCAATGTCTAATTTCTCCCCAGAAATATAATAAAACCTGTATTATGCATAAAACACAAAATTAATAAAAACTGTTCGAGTGAATAAGTATTTTATAAACATAGTGATTTTTATAATAATGTCCTAATGAATAGTAATATAAAAGCATATCAAATACATAAAAGTTTTGACTATGAAAGGAAAAATAGAAACAGAAAAATCGTTGTTCACCTCCTTTTAACCATATGGTTAGCACTAAGTTCGGGCTGAGAATTATCAATTTAATTGAGAAACATTTCCGTAAAAATAACCTTCTAAGTGAAATTTTCAATAAAAATAGTTGTACAAATTATCTACAAAAATTATTAAAAATTATAATAACAAAATCTTAAATCAGTATGTAAACCAAAGTAACAATAATTATTTAAATAGAAAACTGAAAATAACAATAATAATACAAATATATGTAACAGTAGAAATCTTAACAATTACCCACTTGAACATAGGTGTCTAACAAATTCAATTGTATATCAATGTACTATATCATCATATCAAAACCCAACTATTAAAAACGTTTACAATAAATGTACTAAGAACATTTTAAGCAGTGTTTGTATTTGCATTTAAATTCCTTAAAAAATAACACGTACCGAAGCCAAACATCACTTTCTGCGCGTTGTTGGAACTTAAAGATACAAGCCAAAAACCCCAAAGTAATATGGAAATTTCTGGAAAAAAGGGTTCTGTAAGTCGTTCTATGACATCTGCCCTTTATTCCCTGAATAAAAACTGCAGATTTTAGGGTTTCCTAAAAATAAACTACTACTGATTCGTAGGGATGAATTGACGGTTGTATGTAAACATCAAAAATATGTTTCTCTAAATTTTAATTAATTACAATTGTTTATTTATCACTTATGTTCCAATATAACTTAAAATTAAAAATTGTTTTACTAAAATAAATAACTCACACAATACTGGTTTGATTTTCTTAGATGCAATATACCTTCGTGTTTACGAACGGGGTGTTTGTCTTATAACTAAAATGCCTTAATTTAATGTATGATTCATGGTCAGCGGACAAATGTGTGTGTGTGTGTGTGTGTGTGTGTGTGTGTGTGTGTGTGTGTGTGTGTGTGTGTGTGTGTGTGTGTGTGTGTGTGTGTGTGTGTGTGTGTGTGTGTGTGTGTGTGTGTTAAGTGAATCCTTTTAATTTATATTCTAACATCTAGTCAACGGGGATTTAAATTCTGAATTTAAGTATTCAAAAATCTGCCTTGTGAGGTGGCACTTCAGCAACTAAATTTAATTAGCAACTGTCGTTAAATACGTTGACTATTTTTCACACAAGTAAATGACAGAATAAATTAAAGAACAAAATAAGAAACGTATCTCAGTCTAACATATTTCCCTTTTATTAAAGCTTCTTCAGAGATTGAGTTAAAGTAAATTTTTAAATAAGTATCATTTAGAAGATTAGATATAAAGAATATAAAACAGAAAAGAATGAATCTGAAAACATTATCGCAAAATTCAAAATCAATTTTTGCTTTTTTCTTCACAATATATCAAATGTAACATGAAAGAACGAGCATAAAATAAATTAATATTTTATTACATAAAAACAGAAAAAAATATTTTTACTAACTTCTCGTTAATAAAAAATATTTTCTGATTCTTTGAGCAAGGAAAAACAATTCAAAAACAAAAATATTCAACCGATAAAATTCTGCTGGAGATCGAATAGAAGAAAAACAGTTTGTGAAAAAGATATAAAACCTTAATAATGACACAAGACTAAGCATCCTTTAAACAACCAAAATATTAAGTGTAAATAAAGTACATTGAACATGTTTAAAACCTTTTTTACAACTTAACGTTTCTGTCTTCTGACATTCACGCTCATCTTCTTTTTTTGTATTAGTTTATTTTTAATCGTAGTTAATTATTAACAAAAGTAAAAACGTATAGTTATATATATTGTTTCATATTAAACATCGATTCTGTGTCAGATAGAATGTATATTTTTTGTCAACTGATAATCGTACATTTAAAAAACAAGGATGAAATATCAGTGCAAACGATATCAGGTACATTCTGAAACATGTAAAAGCATCTTTAAATTGAAGGAAAACAAATCAATCACTGAGTGATGATTTTTTAAAAAAGCATGCGAATTGAAGTACATTTTATACCTTTGTCAGTTTTCTTTTTGTGTGTGTGTGTGAGGGCTTCTTTTACTGCCTTTTTTCTTATTTGCAACGTCTGAGAAAATTCGAAAGAAACTGAACTCAAAATGGCGCTACACGTATATACGTTTCAAAACACGTGGTTTATTATAGTGAGTCGATTAAAACACGGCTATAAACGCTCGTATCACTGGATCAATCTGAAACATCAACTTCCGCTTAGTGGATCGTTTTATGACATCGTACTCCCCTGCCTCAATTCTCCCCTGCCTATTTTGGGTTCATTGTTCATCCTTCAGATAGTACACAAGGGGAATGAAAGCAATAAGTAAATATTCATTTCAAGCAAGTGTTAATTTTAAATTTAAAAACATTTTAAAATGTTTCATTGCACTCTCCACTTAAAATTTATTGCCTTTTGATTGTTAAAAAGATATTTTCTTGTTTTTGTCGAACTTACATAAACGTGTTCTTTATGTTAAGATTAATTTATTTCTTGTTCGTTATTTGAGACTTATTTTCTGTCACTAATCTTGTCAAAAAACACATATTTATCTTCTTTTAACGTTTTTATAAATGTTACACAAAAATAATAATGATTAAGTTGATGTTCCATTTTAACGATCCAACAATTTTGTAATGTTTGTATCAGTTTCACTGAGACAATAGCGTGTGGAAGAGTTAGAATCAGAATAATTAGCAGGGTGCGAGGACAGAGTAAGAGTGATCAGGAAGATAGTAGATAGCGATGGATATTGCACTTAATATTTAATGAGGATTAAGTTGCAAGCATCTTACATTGTTATTAAGCGTTACAAATCCGCATAGCTTATTACTTTCTTTTTCATCTAAAATACTTAAAACTATTCTTGAAATTTATTCATTTAGATAACACTTTATAAAAATATATACATTCATACCAATACAAACATTTTTTCTTAATCATTTCACGTCAATCAAGTGTAAGGACCGCCACTGGTTAAATGAGGGTTAAAGTGAGAGGAAAAACAAGGTACAAGAGATGTCGAAGAAAAAGATAAGAGATGGATGGGAATTAAGTAGATAGAAGATGGCAATAGACGTTGCATTTGAAATTTTAAAAATGAACGCAAAAAAGGTATAATAATCATAAGTTATGTTTTAAAAACCGTCAATACGAAAATGCTGCTTACTGTCAGCGTATTACAGAAAGATTAAAAGGGAAGTAGTTAAGTCTTTTAAATTACTTGGAGAATTCATTTTAAAAAGCAGTAAATGTAAAACGTTAGAGATTGGTGGAGTCTTTACGTGGAAGAAAGATTATACGTTCTAAGTTTAAGCAGTGTAACAAAATAAAAATTAAAATACACAAGGTGATTAATAGACGTTGATATAATTTAAAATACCTGTTGTTACCGGCCATCTGACTAACTTATTTATTAATATATTTATTTTTTACTTTCGCCTTTCAATGCAGCTTTTAGTAGCCAAGTCTTATTTTGTTTATTTTTCTTTTTCCCCTGTGATGGTGGCGTTATCCGTTTTTAAATAAAATTATTTCGTTTTCTTTTTTCTATAATGATTTATGATAAGGGTTGACATTTTTGGATGAACATATATATATATATATATATATATATCAGTAAAAGGAAATATTTGTAAATAGTTCTACAAGATCCTAGTAATATCGTTTAAATATCAAAATAGATACAACAGATAGCTCAGTGTAAATTTTACAGAAAAGATATTTATTTATTTATCTGCAAATTCAGATTACATTTAGTGTGGTAGCTATTTAAACATATCAGTTTGAGTCATGCAGTTTCAAACCCAGTCAAGCAAAGAATGGAAAAATATCCCTGTACTGGCAGCAGAGTTAGTAAATGAAGGGGTGAGGAACGTTGGTTACGATAGGGTCAAGCCGAGATAATCTACTTCCCTTTAATAGTAGTAATTGCCTTTGGATGGTGGAAGGTATGTGGTTTGATCATTGGGTTGGTGGTTATAAGTAGAAAATAAAAGCTACGAATTCACCAAATTTAAAATCTAATCTATGTTAGAGGCAAAATCTGTTATGAATAAATTGAAGACGAAGAGAATTAGTAAAGTTTAAGTTTAAATCTACGGTGGGGATACATGTTAATAAAGTCATTAAGTTTATTCAGAATTACATTCTGGTCATGAGGGAATTTCAAAATCCTTATTTTTCTTTTAAACATAGATTACATTTATCATCTAGACTATTAGAAGTACTTGCCGTGCCCTATCAACTTCTACTCTATTTGTGTTTTGGGCTTTCTTCCATCAATCCCCAGTATTTTCGGTGGCCTGTCTGATACCTTAACTTAAGGTTAGTATAGGAGTCCCTGTGCGTATAAAACATTTGTTTCCAAGTTCGCAACAAAATTTGGTTTTACACGTTGTGTTTTTCCTTGTTTTCTTTGTAGAATGCTACATTTACCTTCAACTGAACATTTTTCTCTGGATTTGCGATTACAGGAGTGCATAATCTCATGCTTTGTATTAGATTCACTGAAATTTTTCAAACTGGTTATTTTGGGAGCTAATGATCTTGTACATATTATTAGTACAAGGAAAAACTGATCTTAATCGGTATTTGATTTGCTCAAGGGTTTATTGTTATGAAAATATTTACTTTTTAATTTAAGAAAGAATTTCCCAATGTTAACGGTTGATAGTCTACAGAATGGGATGGGTTGAATCATATAATCTTTCTTTTCTATGTTCGCCTTCTGCAATTCAGATATATTAGCAGTATCGTTATGTAGATATATTGTTTAATATTAATCATTGATTCTGTGTCAGAATTAATGTATATTTTTCTTAACTACTAATCGTGCATTTTATACAAAAAAGATGAAATATCAGTGGCAAACGATATCAAGTGAATTCACAAACATCTAAAAGCATCTTTAAATTTAAAAAAAAGAAATCAATCGCTGAGTGACGATTTTTAAAAAAAGCATACAAATTGAAGTACATTTTGCTTACCTTTTACTGCCTTTTTTCTTATTTGTAACGTCTGAGAAAATTTAAAAAAACTGAACTCAAAATAGCGCTACACGTATATACGTTTCAAAACACGTCGTTTATTATACTGACTGGGTCAATTAAAACATGACTATTTATATACGCCGAGTCACTGGATAAAATCTTAAGACATGAACTTCCGCTTTGTAGATGCCGTTATGCCTATGTCTATTACATTCATTTTCCCTGCCCATTTTCATACTTTGAATAGTATACAAGGTTAAAAATTAGCAATAAGTAAATATTAACTGCAAGAAAGTGTTAATTTTAAATTAAAACATATTTTAAGACTGTTTTGTGGCACTCTCCACTTATACATATATTGCCTTTTTGAATGTTCAAAAATATATTTTCTTGTTTTTTGTCGAACTTAAATAAACGCGTCCTTTGTGTTAAGATTAACTTTAACTTTCATTTCTTGTTCGTTATTTGGAACTTATTTTCTGTTACTTACCTTGTCCAGAAAACACATATTTGTCTTCTTTTAATGTTTTATAAATGTTGAAAACAAAATATATCAACGATTAATTTGATGTTCTATTTTGACGATCCAACAATTTTTTAATGTTTTTATCGGCTTCACAGGGCGTGTGTGGAAGAGTTAGAATCAGGAAGATAGTAGATGACGATGAATGTTGCACCTAATAATCTTATGAGGATTAAATTTTGCGCATTTTACATTCGTTATTAAATTAGTACGAATCTGCATGAATTCTTTACTTTTTCATCTAAAATACTTCCAACTATTATTGAAATTTATTCATATATAGCACTTTATAAAAAATATATAAATTCATACTAATACAAACATATTTGTAATCATTTCAAGTCATTCAAGTGTAGGACCGCCACTGGTGCGTAGGGGGTTACAGTGAGAGGAAAAACAAGGTCCAGAAGATGTCGAAGAAAAGATAAGAGATGGATGGGAATTAAGTAGATAGAAGATGGCAATAGACGTTGCATTTTGAAATTTTTAAAATGAACGTAAAAGGTAAAATAATCATAGGTTATGTTTTTAAAAGTAAATACGAAACTGCTACAACACTGTCAGCGTATTACAGAAAAAGAGGTAGTAATCAAGTTTTTTAAATTACTTGGAGAATTAATTTTCAAAACCAGTAAATTTAAAACGTTAGAGATTGGTAGAGTCTTTACGTGGAAGAAAGATTATACGTTTCTAAGCTTAAGCAGTGTAACAAAACAATTACAAGATACAGGGTTGATTAATTGATGTTGACATAATATAAAATACCTATTGAGTTACCTGCCATTTAACTAACTTATATATATATATATATATATATATATATATATATATATATATATATATATATATATATATATATATAATTAAAAACAACAATAAAAAAAACAGAATAGATTAGTAAATAATGCTCGCGGATCCTAAAGCAGCATCGTTTAAATATTAAGATAGATACAAGAGAGCTCAATGTAAATTTAATTTATCTGTAAATTCCGATCACATTCAGGGGGACATGTATTTTAATATGTCAGTATTAGTCATGCATTGTCAATCCCAGTCAACCAAAGAAAGGATAAAGTTTCCTGTACCGGAAGCAAGGATTAGTAAATGAAGGGGTGAGGAATGTTGGTTACGATAGGGCCAAGCCGAGGAGTATCGTAGTAGTAATTGTCATCTGATGGTGGAAGGTATGTGGTTTGATTATTGGATTAGTGGTTGTAGGTAGGAGGAAAAAAGCTGCCGATTCACTAAATTTAAAATTTAATCTATGTAAGAGGCAAATCTATTATGAATAAATCGAAGGCGGAGAAATTGCTGAAATTTAAATTTTGCTCCGGTGATGATACATGCTAATCAATTTCTTACGTTTATTCAAAAGTACATTCTGATATTGAAATTTCAAAATTCTAATTTTTTCTGTTAAATATACATTACATCTATTACCTAGACTATTAGGAGTACGTATGTTGCCTATCAACTTCCACTATCTGTGGTTTATACCTTCTTTCATCAATTACCAGTATTTTCAGGAGAAGGATGTATGATACATTGTTAAGGGTTAGTAAAGGTGTTCCTGTGCGTATAAAATCTTTGTTTCGAAATTCCTGCAAACATTCCGATATGCACGTTATATTTTTCCTTGTTTTCTTTGGGGGAGACGATAGCTTTATAGGTCACATTCATAGATCTACATTTACTTTCAATCGGACAGTTTTCTCTGGATTTGCAATTACAGGATAGTATAATCTCGTGTTCTGTATTAGATTCACTGAAATAGTTCAAACTTTTGGGAGCCAATAATATTGTACGTATTATTAGTACAGGAATAATTAATCTTAATCGATTTCCTATTAAATATTTTACTCAGGGGGTTGTCATGAAGAAAATGTTTACTTATTAATTGAAAAGACCTTCCCAATGTTAATGATTGATAGTCTACAGAACGGGGGTTTGAATCATATAATCTTTCTTTTCCTGTGTTCGCATCTACGATTCAGATATATTATGAGTATAATGATAAACTAACTTATTTACCACTCACTAGTATATCTGAATGAATTTATTAACATGTGTCGTCACCGTAGTAAATTTAAATTTCACTAATTATATCCTTCTCCCATTTATTCGTAATAAGTTTTTGCCTCTTACACAGATTAGATTTTTATTTAGTGAATCCATAGCTTTTGCTCGCTTACGAATAACCAATAACACAATGGTAAAACCAACTTCCTTCTACTACCAAAAGAAATTTCTACTACAAATCTCCTCCAGCTAAAACCTATCGTAACCAACATTCCTCATCCCTTCTTTACTAACCTTGCTCCCGGACAAGAATTTTTCTTCATTCTTTCGTTGCCTGTGGTTGACAATCGTCTCGGCTTCTTCAAGTCAAAAAAAAAAACATATTTTTATCCTAAAAAAGCCCAATGCATTTTCCTAACACAATTTATTCTATCCTACCGGAAAATGCCGACACTAACAGACGTAAGGGAAATGCGTCGTTTATAAGTTCTTACACTCTACCTAATGACCTCCGATTTTAATTCGGACACTATTACATATCCTACACACACATACACACACTCACACCACACACAGACATATGCGCGCATCCACACAAACATGTGTATGTGTACGTACATGTGTGTATTTGTGTGTGCTTCCTCGAATCTGCTATCCGCTTAAAATAAAATAAATATTTTTAGAAGATAACCCTTTCTTTACTAACCTTGCTCCCGGACAAGAATCTTTCTTCATTCTTTAGTTGCCTGTGGTTGACAGTAATCTCCTTCCTTCAAGTAAAAAAAAAAACGTATTTTTATCCTAAAAAAGCCCAATGCATTTTCCTAACAGTTTTATTCTATCCTACCGGTAGCAGCCGAGACCAACAGACGTAGGGAAACGCATATAAACCATGTTCTTTAAAAAGATATATCGCAAACACTTAATTTTAGAAGAGCAAAGAAGGGATAGATTTTCATCTTTTAAAGAGGTGAATCTTTTTCAAAGGGTAATAATAATTCAGATGGAAAGGTAGTAAACAGA
Organism: Ascarosepion bandense; assembly: GCA_037127315.1. Taxonomy (NCBI): domain Eukaryota; kingdom Metazoa; phylum Mollusca; class Cephalopoda; order Sepiida; family Sepiidae; genus Ascarosepion; species Ascarosepion bandense. The sequence goes on from JBBBDQ010023869.1 coordinate 11,877, forward strand.
GTTTTTTGTTATTTTCAGTATCTTGTCCGCATTAAACTATTTCTAACAAAAATAAATATAAATGGTAGAATAAAATAATTCCAAACGGAAAAAAAATAAGTTTATATGTAAATATTGTTTTAGGCATTTATTTCAGTTGTAGAATGCTTATGTATGTCGCTTGCTGATAAAATCTGGATTTGACATGCCAAGAAATGTTTTAATAGAAATGTTATTTTGGTTCGATTTAGCAAAATAGATAAAATTATAATCGACATTTGCATAAGAGATTAATTGTTCAATAGGAGATACCATTAAGTGGAATTGTTGTTAAAACTGTTTCTTTTAAATATCACATAAAGAAGGAATCGTTAGTGATTTTACAAGAGAAATGTAATTATCCGAATTATTATTATTCCTATTCAATCATGTAAGTAATCATTTGAGGGCGCTTTTCCTGAGTTGTTTTGTAAACAAGGACTTCTAACAATCATTATTATTATGTCATTTTTCATCATATTTGGATTTCTGCTTTGGTCTCACTACCAACCAAGTCTGCGGGGAGACCTAAGGCAGGTCGTTACGTGTTGTTATGGCTACATTTCTGTTTTTCTATCTTCCCTATCATCCCTAGCGTTACATAGATAAGTTTCCTTAGTGTGTGGGCTGTACATAATAAGATAATTTTTTGTATATCTCTTAAGCTGGGTTTCCAGGGATTCTTTCAATGTGTTGTTTTGTTCCATTTTTTATCATTCCAAGTGCCTATTATCACTAGCACTACTCTTGTTGTTTTCAATTTCCACATTTTTTCTATTTCAATTTCCAGGTCTTTATATTTTGACAGTTTTTCAAATTCCTTGGTTGCTATGTTACAATCCGCTGGACAAGCCATATCAATTGTGGGCAAGTTTTCTCTTTCTGGTTTTTAACAATAATGTCTGGCCTGTTTGCTTCAAGTTTTCTGTCTGTGTAGATGGTGTAATCCCATAAATTGGTTACATCTTCTATTTCTGAAACCGGTGTTGGGTGATGATCATACCAGCGTTTATTTACAGATTTTCCATAGGGTTTTGCACATTGTCCAATGTAACTGTTGCTTAACTCTATCATTGGCTATTTTTATATTCATTTGGGGCAAGCACAGAACAGCCCTAGATTATATAGTCTATTGTTTCTTGGCGTTTATCAAAAAACCTGACTTTTGGATCCATATTATTATGCATAATATTTGCCTGAAAGTTTCTAGTGAAAAGACTTTGGTCTTGTGCTGCAAGAATAAAGCCTTCAGTTTCAGACTTTAATCCAGATGCACATAACCATCGATGGTATTAACTTTGTCAACATTGGGTTTATTGGCACGTTCTGGATATTGGCCATGCAGAGGTTTGTCTTGCCAGCGCTGTTTCATCTGTTCAAGAGCTTTATCTTTGGCTTTCATTTTCATATTTTTTGCCGCAATAGTTGGTTCTTGGCTTCTGTTTGGCTTTTCTACAGAATCTACTAACTGTAAATCTTGTTTGTATTTTCTGCCTTCTTTCATTATTGAATATTTTCTTTCTTTCTTCATTTCATGTTGCCATACTAATTTTATCATCCAATCCTTTGTTTCTATGTATGTTAGTAAGCCAATAGTTGTTGTCTTGTATGACAATTCTAGCTGAATAAGACCTCTTCCACCTTCTTGCAGGGTATGTATAGACATCAGCCTTTGGATAATGCATCTTATGCTTAGAAAGACGCTTTCTTGTTTTAGAATCCATTCACCGGATGTCGTTTAGAGTCCAGTTTAAGATGTTGAAACTATATTGGACAACTGGGATTGCAAGGCTATTAATGGCCATAATTCTGTTCTGAGAATTCTATTCAGTTTTAATATCATTCGTAGCCTTCTATAGTACTCTTTACGCACTATTTCTTTCATTTTTCTTGGTGAATTTTTTCCTCTCTCATTTACACCTAGGTATTTATAAGCTTCTTCTGGCATTAATTCTTTTCTTGTTACAGGAGGATCTAAGCTAATTGAGGATGTTTCTTGTATTGATCCACTAAAACTGTAGCTTTAGCACATTTATTCAAGTGAATTTCGTTACCAATGTCTTCGCTGAAGCATTTACAGTTTGCAGAAGACCTTCCAGCTCGTTATCATTCTTAGCAGACAACTTTAAGTCATCCATGTAAAACAGATGTCTTATTTTCTTTTGGGCTTTTTATAACAACATTCTGTCTTGTTAAGTTGACTGGTTAAGTGCTATTAATGATCTGCAGACTAGTAAGTGACACAAAGTGTCACCTTGAAATATATACCTTTTGTATGTTTATTTCACCTGAATGTCATGATTATTATTATTATTATTGGTGTTGTCTTCGTTGTTGTTGTTGTTGTTGTTGTTGTTGTTGTTGTTCTTCTTCTTCTTCTTCTTCTTCTTCTTCTTCTTCTTCTTCATTAGGTTTTCATATTATCTTTTGTGTTATATGTAACTACTTCATCTAAGAATTCACTCTAAATGAAAGTTTCAAGTTCTTTTTAAGTAGTCTCCCTTGGATATTTTTAGAACTGATTGTATAAAAGAGATTTGCTTTGGTCCCAAATTAGAGAGCCTGTGGTAATGTTTATAAACTGTGCCG
>JBBBDQ010023872.1:0-12407 GCA_037127315.1 Ascarosepion bandense
CATCCTTCTGTAAAACTTTTACTTGTTTGGCCTATGGTATCCTAAACATCCTTCTGTAAAACTTTTACTTGTTTGGCCTATGGTATCCTAAGCATCCTTCTGTAAAACTTTTACTTGTTTGGCCTATGGTATCCTAAACATCCTTCTGTAAAACTTTTACTTGTTTGGCCTATGGTATCCTAAACATCCTTCTGTAAAACTTTTACTTGTTTGGCCTATGGTATCCTAAGCATCCTTCTGTAAAACTTTTACTTGTTTGGCCTATGGTATCCTAAGCATCATTCTGTAAAACTTTTACTTGTTTGGCCTATGGTATCCTAAACATCCTTCTGTAAAACTTTTACTTGTTTGGCCTATGGTATCCTAAGCATCCTTCTGTAAAACTTTTACTTGTTTGGCCTATGGTATCCTAAGCATCCTTCTGTAAAACTTTTACTTGTTTGGCCTATGGTATCCTAAGCATCCTTCTGTAAAACTTTTACTTGTTTGGCCTATGGTATCCTAAACATCCTTCTGTAAAACTTTTACTTGTTTGGCCTATGGTATCCTAAGCATCCTTCTGTAAAACTTTTACTTGTTTGGCCTATGGTATCCTAAGCATCCTTCTGTAAAACTTTTACTTGTTTGGCCTATGGTATCCTAAGCATCCTTCTGTAAAACTTTTACATGTTTGGCCTATGGTATCCTAAACATCCTTCTGTAAAACTTTTACTTGTTTAGCCTATGGTATCCTAAGCATCCTTCTGTAAAACCTTTACTTGTTTGGCCTATGGTATCCTAAGCATCCTTCTGTAAAACTTTTACTTGTTTGGCCTATGGTATCCTAAGCATCCTTCTGTAAAACTTTTACTTGTTTGGCCTATGGTATCCTAAGCATCCTTCTGTAAAACTTTTACTTGTTTGGCCTATGGTATGCTAAGCATCCTTCTGTAAAACTTTTACTTGTTTGGCCTATGGTATCTAAACATCCTTCTGTAAAACTTTTACTTGTTTGGCCTATGGTATCCTAAGCATCCTTCTGTAAAACTTTTACTTGTTTGGCCCTATGGTATCCTAAACATCCTTCTGTAAAACTTTTGCTTGTTTGGCCTATGGTATCCTAAACATCCTTCTGTAGGCTTTTACTTGTTTGGCCTATGAGTATCTCACTTGTCTTCTGTCAAAACTTTTACTTGTTTGGCCTATAGTATCCTAAGCATCATTCTGTAAAACTTTTACTTGTTTGGCCTATGGTATCACAAACATCCTTCTGTAAGCTTTGCTTGTTTGTGCCATTATCCTAAGCATCCTTCTGTAAAACTTTTACTTGTTTGGCCTATGGTATCCTAAGCATCCTTCTGTAAAACTTTTACTTGTTTGGCCCTATGGTATCCTAAGCATCCTTCTGTAAAACTTGCTTGTTTGGCCTATGGTATCTAAAACATCCTTCTGTAAAACTTTTACTTGTTTGTCCTATGGTATCCTAAGCATCCTTCTGGCAAAACTTTTGCTTGTTTGGCCTATGGTATCCTAAGCATCCTTCTGCAAAACTTTTTACTTGTTTGGCCTATAGTATCCTAAGCATCCTTCTATCAGTAAAACTTTTTTACATATTTTGGCCTATGGTATCCTAAACATCATGTAAAACTTTTACTTGTTTATCTATGGTATCCTAAGCATCCTTCTGTAAAACCTTTACTTGTTTGGCCTATGGTATCCTAAGCATCCTTCTGTAAAACCTTTACTTGTTTGGCCTATGGTATCCTAAACATCCTTCTGTAAAACTTTTAATTGTTTGGCCTATGGTATCCTAAGCATCCTTCTGTAAAACTTTTACTTGTTTATTTCATAATTATCCTAAAACATCCTTCTGTAAAACTTTTACTTGTTTGACTATGGTATCTAAGCATACTTCTGTAAAACTTTTACTTGTTTGGTCTATGGTATCCTAAACATATTTCTGTAAACTTTACTTGCTTTGATCTATGGTATCTAAGCATCCTTCTGTAAAACTTTTACTTGTTTGGCCTGGTATCTAAGCATCCTTCTACAAAACTTTTACTTGTTTAGCCTATGGTATCCCTAAAACATCCTTCTGTAAAACTTTTACTTGTTTGGCCTATGGTATCCTAAGCATCCTTCTGTAAAACTTTTACTTGTTTTGGCCTATGGTATCCTAAAATCCTTCTGTAAACTTTTTACTTGTTTGGCCTATGGTATCCTAAGCATCCTTCTGTAAAACTTTTACTTGTTTGGCCTATGGTATCCTAAACATCCTTCTGTAAAACTTTTACTTGTTTGGCCTATGGTATCCTAAACATCCTTCTGTAAAACTTTTACTTGTTTTGACCTATAGTATCCTAAGCATCCTTCTGTAAAACTTTTACTTGTTTGGCCTATGGTATCTAAGCATCCTTCTGTAAAACTTTTACTTGTTTGGCCTATGGTATCCTAAGCATCCTTCTGTAAAACTTTCACTTGTTTGGCCTATGATGTCCTAAGCATCCTTCTGTAAAGCACACTTTATTTTATTTTATGGTATCCTAAGCATCCTTCTACTGTAAAACTTTTTTACTTGTTTGGCCTATAATTATCCCTAAGCATCCTTCTGTAAAACTTTTTTACTTGTTTGGCCTATGGCATCCTAAACATCCTTCTGTAAAACTTTTACTTGTTTAGCCTATGGTATCTAAGCATCCTTCTGTAAAACCTTTACTTGATTTGGCCTATAGTATCCTAAAGCATCCTTCTGTAAACCTTTACTTGTTTTTGGCCTATGGTATCACAAACATCCTTCTGTAAAACTTTTACTGTTTGGCCTATGGTATCCTAAACATCCTTCTGTAAAACTTTCATATTCCCTTCTATAACCTCCTAAGCATCCTTCTGTAAACTTTTACTTGTTTGGCCCTATGGTATCCTAAACATCCTTCTGTAAAACTTTTACTTGTTTTGGCCTATGGTATCTAAGCATCCTTCTGTAAAACTTTTACTTGTTTGGCCTATGGTATCCTAAGCATCTTCTGTAAAAGTTTTACTTGTTTGGCCTATGGTATCCTAAGCATCCTTCTGTAAAAGTTTTACTTGTTTGGCCTATGGTATCCTAAGCATCCTTCTGTAAGGATTTTACTTGTTTTGGCCTATGGTATCCTAAGCATCCTTCTGTAAAACTTTTTACTTGTTTGGCCTAGTATCTATTATCCTTCTGTAAAACTTTTACTTGTTTGGCCTATGGTATCCTAAGCATCCTTCTGTAAAACTTTTACTTGTTTGGCCTGTAATTATCCTAAACATCCCTTCTGTAAAACTTTTACTTGCTGTTTGGCCTGTGGTATCCTAAGCATCCTTCTGTAAAAACTTTTACTTGTTTGGCCTATGGTATCCTAAGCATCCTCTTAAACTTTTACTTGTTTGGCCTATGGTATCCTAAGCATCCTTCTATAAAACTTTTACTTGTTTTGGCCTATGGTGTCTAAGCATCCTTCTGTAAAACTTTTACTTGTTTGTACAGTATCCTAAACATCCTTCTGTAGCTTTTTTTAACTTGTTGACCCTATGGTATCCTAAGCATCCTTCTGTAAAACTTTTACTTGTTTGGCCTATGGTATCCTAAACATCCTTCTGTAAACTTTTTACTTGTTTGGCCTATGGTATCTAAGCATCCTTCTGTAAAACTTTTACTTGTTTGGCCTATGGTATCCTAAAATCCTTCTGTAAAACTTTTACTTGTTTGGCCTATATATGGTATCCTAAGCATCCTTCTGTAAAACTTTTACTTGTTTGGCCTATGGTATCCTAAACATCCTTTAGCAAAACTTTTGCTTGTTTTTGGCCTATGGTATCCTAAACATCCTTCTGTAAAACTTTTACTTGTTTGGCCTATGGTATCCTAAGCATCCTTCTAAAACTTTTGCTTGTTTGGCCTATGGTATCCTAAGCATCATTCTGTAAAACTTTTACTTGTTTGGCCTATGGTATCTAGCGCATCCTTCTGTGCTTTCACTTGTTTGGCTATGGTATCTAAGCATCCTTCTGTAAAACTTTTACTTGTTTGGCCTATGGTATCCTAAGCATCCTTCTGTAAAACTTTTACTTGTTTTGGCTTAAATTATCCTAAGCATCCTTCTGTAAAACTTTTACTTGTTTGGCCTATGGTATCCTAAACATCCTTCTGTAAAACTTTTACTTGTTTGGCCTATGGTATCCTAAATCGACTATATGCAAAACCTTTACTTGTGCGGCCTATGATATCACAGCATCCTTCTGTAAAACCTTTACTTGTTTGGCCTATGGTATCCTAAACATCCTTCTGTAAAACTTTTACTTGTTTGGCCTATGGTATCCTAAACATCCTTCTGTAAAACTTTTACTTGTTTGGCCTATGGTATCCTAAGCATCCTTCTGTAAAACTTTTACTTGTTTGGCCTATGGTATCTCAGCATCCTTCCATAAAACTTTTACTTGTTTGGCCTATGAGTATCCTAAGCATCCTTCTGTAAAACTTTTACTTGTTTGGCCTATGGTATCCTAAGCATCCTTCTGTAAAAGTTTTACTTGTTTGGCCTATGGTATCCTAAGCATCCTTCTGTAAAAGTTTTACTTGTTTGGCCTATGGTATCCTAAGCATCCTTCTGTAAAACTTTTACTTGTTTGGCCTATGGTATCCTAAACATCCTTCTGTAAAACTTTTACTTGTTTGGCCTATGGTATCCTAAGCATCCTTCTGTAAAACTTTTACTTGTTTGGCCTATGGTATCCTAAACATCCTTCTGTAAAACTTTTACTTGTTTGGCCTATGGTATCCTAAGCATCCTTCTGTAAAACTTTTACTTGTTTTGGCCTATGGTATCCTAAGCATCCTTCTGTAAAACTTTTACTTGTTTGGCCTATGGTATCCTAAGCATCCTTCTGTAAAACTTTTACTTGTTTGGCCTATGGTATCCTAAGCATCCTTCTGTAAAACTTTTACTTGTTTGGCCTATGGTATCCTAAACATCCTTCTGTAAAACTTTTACTTGTTTGGCCTATGGTATCCTAAGCATCCTTCTGTAAAACTTTTATTGTTTGGCCTATGGTATCCTAAACATCCTTCTGTAAAACTTTTTCTTGTTTGTCCTATGGTATCTAAAAGCATCCTTCTGTAAAAGTTTTAATTGTTTGACACAGGTAATCCTAAACATCCTTCTAGCAAAACTTTTACTTATTTAAATATAATTATCCTAAGCATCCTTCTATCACAAGCACACTTGTTTGGCCCTATGGTATACTAAGCATCCTTCTGTAAAACTTTTACTTTTTTGGCCTATGGTATCCTAAGCATCCTTCTGTAAAACTTTTACTTGTTTGGCCTATGGTATCCTAAACATCCTTCTGTAAAACTTTTACTTGTTTGGCCTATGGTATCCTAAACATCTTTCTGTAAACTTTTACTTGTTTGGCCTATGGTATCCTAAACATATTCTTTTAAAACTTTTACTTGTTTGGCCTATGGTATCCTAAACGCCAACTTCTGTAAAACTTTTACTTGTTTGGCCTATGGTATCCTAAGCATCCTTCTGTAAAACTTTTACTTGTTTGGCCTATGGTATCCTAAGCTTTATCCTTCTGTAAAACTTTTCCTTGTTTGGCCCTGTAGTATCCTAAACATCCTTCTGTAAAACTTTTACTTGTTTGGCCTATAGTATCCTAAGCATCATCTGTAAACTTTTAAACATTTTGGCCTATAGATATACTAAGCATCCTTCTGTAAAACTTTTACTTGTTTGGCCTATGATATCCTAAGCATCCTTCTGTAAAACTTTTACTTGTTTGGCCTATGGTATCCTAAACATCCTTCTGTAAAACTTTTACTTGTTTGGCTTATGGTATACTAAGCATCCTTCTGTAAAACCATTACTTTTGTTTGGCCTATGGTATACAAGCATCCTTCTGTAAAACTTTTACTTGTTTGGCCTATGGTATCTAAGCATCCTTCTGTAAAACTTTTGTTTGGCTATGGTATCCTAAAATCCTTCTGTAAAACTTTTTTATACATTTGGCCTACGGTATCCTAAACATCCTTCTGTAAAACTTTTGCTTGTTTTGACTATGGTATCCTAAGCATCCTTCTGTAAAAGTTTTAATTGTTTGGCCTATGGTATCCTAAACATCCTTCTGTAAAACTTTTACTTGTTTGGCCTATAGTATCCTAAGCATCCTTCTATTAAAACTTTTACTTGCTTGGCCTATAGTATACTAAGCATCCTTCTGTAAAACTTTTACTTGTTTGGCCCTATGGTATCTAAGCATCCTTCTGTAAAACTTTACTTGTTTGGCCTATGGTATCCTAAACATCCTTCTGTAAAACTTTTACTTGTTTGGCCTATAGTATGTAATTTCTGTAAACTTTAGCTTGTTTGGCCTATGGTATCCTAAACATCCTTCTGTAAAACTTTTGCTTGTTTGGCCTATGGTATCTAAACATCCTTCTGTAAAACTTTTACTTGTTTGGCCTATGGTATCCTAAGCATCCTTCTGTAAACTTTTACTTGTTTGGCCTATAGTATCCTAAGCATCCTTCTGTAAAACTTTTTTGCATGTTTGGCCTATGGTATCTAAACATCCTTCTGTAAAACCTTTACTTATTTTAGCCCTATGGTATCCTAAGCATCCTTCTGGCAAAACCTTGCTTCTTTGGCCTATGGTATCTAAACATCCTTTTAAAACTTTTACTTGTTTGGCCTATGGTATCCTAAAACATCCTTCTGTAAAACTTTTGCTTGTTTAGCCCTATGGTATCCTAAGCATCCTCTGTAAAACTTTTACTTGTTTGGCCTATGGTATCCTAAACATCCTTCTGTAAACCTTTTACTTGTTTGGCCTATGGTATCCTAAGCATCCTTCTGTAAAACTTTTACTTGTTTGGCCTAAAATATCATCCTTCTGTAAAAGTTTTACTTGTTTGGCCTATAGTATCCTAAGCATCCTTCTAGTAAAACTTTTACTTCTTTGGCCTATATTATCCTAAGCATCCTTCTGTAAAACTTTTACTTGTTTGGCCTATGGTATCCTAAACATCCTTCTGTAAAACTTTACTTGTTTGGCCTATGGTATCCTAGCATCCTTCTGTAAAACTTTTACTTGTTTGGCCTATGGTATCTAACATCCTTCTGTAAAACTTTTACTTGTTTGGCTTCTGTTATCCTAAGCATCCTTCTGTAAAACTTTTACTTGTTTGGCCTATGGTATCCTAAGCATCCTTCTGTAAAACTTTTACTTGTTTGGCCTATGGTATCCTAAGCATCCTTCTGTAAAACTTTTACTTGTTTGGCCTATGGTATCCTAAACATCCTTCTGTAAAACTTTTACTTGTTTGGCCTATGGTATCATATCACTGTAAAACTTTTACTTGTTGTCCTATGGTATCTAAACATCCTTCTGTAAAACTTTTAGTTGTTTGGCCTATGGTATCTAAGCATCCTTCTGTAAAACTTTTACTTGTTTGGCCTATGGTATGCCTAAACATCCTTCTGTAAAACTTTTACTTGTTTGTACTATAGTATCTCAGCATCCTTCTGTAAAAGTTTTAATTTAACACAACCTATGGTATCCTAAACATCCTTCTACAAAACTTTTTACTTGTTTTGACTGAAAATTTATCCTAAGCATCCTTCTGTAAAACTTTTACTTGTTTGGCCTATGGTATACTAAGCATCCTTCTGTAAAACTTTTACTTGTTTGGCCTATGGTATCTAAGCATCCTTCTGTAAAACTTTTACTTGTTTGGCCTATAGTATCCTAAACATCCCTTCACTAAAACTTTTACTTGTTTGGCCTATGAGTATCCTAAACATCTTTCTGTAAACTTTTACTTGTTTGGCCTATGGTATCTAAACATCCTTCTGTAAAACTTTTTACTTTGTTTGGCCTATAGTATCCTAAACATCCCTTCTTGTAGCTTTACTTGTTTGGCCTATGGTATCCTAAGCATCCTTCCTTAAAACTTTTACTTGTTTTGGCCTATGGTATCCTAAGCATCCTTCTGTAAAAACTTTTTCTTGTTTGGCCTATGGTATCCTGAACATCCTTTTGTAAAACTTTTACTTGTATTTGCTTGACATTGTCCTAAGCATGCTTCTGTAAAACTTTTACTTGTTTGGCCTATGGTATCCTAAGCATCCTTCTGTAAAAACTTTTACTTGTTTGGCCTATGGTATCTAAAGCATCCTTCTGTAAAACTTTTACTTGTTTGGCCTATGGTATCTAAACATCCTTCTGTAAAACTTTTACTTGTTGAAAAACTTATGGTATCCTAAGCATCCTTCTGTAAAACATTTACTTGTTTGGCCTATGGTATCCACAAGCATCCTTCTGTAAAACTTTTACTTGTTTGGCCTATGGTATCCTAAGCATCCTTCTGTAAAACTTTTACTTGTTTGTACAAATGAGCATCTCAAAATCCTTCTGTAAAACTTTTACTTGTTTGGCCTACGGTACTCTCAACATCCTTCCCTTTGTAGCTTTACCTTGTTTAGCCTATGGTATCCTAAGCATCCTTCTGTAAAAGTTTTAATTGTTTGGCCTATAGTATCCTAAACATCCTTCTGTAAAACTTTTACTTGTTTGGCCTATGTTATCCTAAGCATCCTTCTGTAAAACTTTTTTACTTGTTTGGCCTATGGTATACTAAGCATCCTTCTGTAAAACTTTTACTTGTTTATGGCCTATGGTATCCTAAGCATCCTTCTGTAAAACTTTTACTTGTTTGGCCTATAATTATCCTAAACATCCTTCTGTAAAACTTTTACTTGTTTTAGCCCTATAGTATGTCTAAACATCTTTCTGTAAACTTTTACTTGTTTGGCCTATGGTATCCTAAACATCCTTCTGTAAAACTTTTACTTGTTTGGCCTATGGTATCCTAAACATCTTTCTGTAAACTTTACTTGTTTGGCCTATAGTATCCTAAACATCCTTCTGTAAAACTTTACTTGTTTGGCTATGGTATCCTAAACATCCTTCTGTAAAACTTTACTTGTTTTGGCCTATAGTATCTAAGCATCCTTCATTAAAACTTTTGCTTGTTTATTTCTGGTATCTAAGCATCCTTCTGCAAACTTTTACTTGTTTAGCCTATGGTATCACAAAACATCCTTCTGTAAAACTTTTACTTGTTTAACCTATGTTATCTAAGCATCCTTCTGTAAAAGTTTTAATTGTTTGGCCTATGGTATCCTAAAGCATCTTCTTACTGCACTTAAAACTTTTACTTGTTTAACCCTATGGTATCACAAAGCATCCTTCTGTAAAAAGTTTTAATTGTTTGGCCTGCATGGTATCCTAAACATCCTTCTGTAAAACTTTTACTTGTTTCCCTGACCCATATGACTATCCTAAGCATCCTTCTGTAAACTTTTGCTTGTAGCCTATGGTATACTAAGCATCCTTCTGTAAAACTTTTACTTGTTTGGCCTATGGTATCCTAGCATCTGTGAAACTTTTACTTGTTTGGCCTATGGTATCCTAAACATCCTTCTGTAAAACTTTTACTTGTTTGACTATGGTATCCTAAACATCTTTCTGTAAACTTTTACTTGTTTGGCCTATGGTATCCTAAACATCCTTCTGTAAAACTTTTACTTGTTTGGCCTATGGTATCCTAAACATCCTTCTGTAAAACTTTTACTTGTTTGGCCTATGGTATCCTAGCATCCTTCTGTAAACTTTTACTTGTTTGGCCTATAGTATCTAAGCATCCTTCTGTAAAACTTTTTTACATGTTTGGCCTATGGTATCCTAAACGTATTCTCATATGCCTTTTACTTGTTTGGCCTATGGTATCCTAAGCATCCTTCTGTAAAGCCTTTACTTCTTTGGCCTATAGTGTCCTAAACATCCTTCTATAGAAACTTTTACTTGTTTGGCCTATGGTATCCTAAACATCCTTCTGTAAAACTTTTGCTTGTTTGGCCTATGGTATCCTAAGCATCCTTCTGTAAGCTTTTGCTTGTTTGGCCTATGGTATCCTAAACATCCTTCTGTAAACCTTTTACTTGTTTGGCCTATGGTATCCTAAGCATCCTTCTGTAAAACTTTCATGGCCAAATATAATAGTATCCTAAGCATCCTTCTGTAAAGTTTTGCTTGTTTAGCCTATGGTATCTAAGCATCCTTCTGTAAAACTTTTACTTCTTTGGCCTATGGTATCTTATAATATTCTCTAAAGCTTTGCACTTGTTTGGCCTATGGTATCACCTAAAACATCCTTCTGTAAAACTTTTACTTGTTTTGGCCTATAGTATCTAAGCATCCTTCTGTAAAACTTTTACTTGTTTGGCCTATGGTATCCTAAACATCCTTCTGTAAAACTTTTACTTGTTTGGCCTATGGTATCCTAAGCATCCTTCTGTAAAACTTTTACTTGTTTGGCCTATGGTATCCTAAGCATCCCTTCTGTAAAACTTTTACTTGTTTGGCCTATGGTATCCTAAGCATCCTTCTACTAAAACTTTTACTTGTTTGGCCTAAGTATACAAACATCCTTCTGTAAAACTTTTACTTGTTTGGCCTATGGTATCCTAAGCATCCTTCTGTAAAACTTTTTCCTTGTTTGGCCTATGGTATCCTAAGCATCCTTCTGTAAAACTTTTGGTTGTTTTGGCCTATGGTATCCTAAGCATCCTTCTGTAAAACTTTTACTTGTTTGGCCTATGGTATCCTAAACATCCTTCTGTAAAACTTTTACTTGTTTGGCCTATGGTATCCTAAGCATCCTTCTGTGCCATTTTAATTGTTTGGCCTATGGTATCCTAAACATCCTTTCTGTAAAACTTTTACTTGTTTGGCCTATGGTATCTAAGCATCCTTCTGTAAAACTTTTACTTATTTTAGCCTATAGTATACTAAGCATCCTTCTGTAAAACTTTTACTTGTTTGGCCTATGGTATCTAAGCATCCTTCTGTAAAACTTTTACTTGTTTGGCCCTATGGTATCCTAAACATCCTTCTGTAGCTTTTACTTGTTTGGCCTATGGTATCCTAAACATCTTTCTGTAAACTTTTACTTGTTTAGCCTATGGTATCCTAAACATCCTTCTGTAAAACTTTTACTTGTTTGGCCTATGGTATCCTAAACATCCTTCTGTAAAACTTTTACTTGTTTGGCCTATAGTATCCTAAGCATCCTTCTGTAAGGGCTTTTTTACTTGTTTGTACCAACATGGTATCCCTCAGCATCCTTCTGTAAAACTTTTCCTTGTTTGGCCTATGGTATCCTGAACATCCTTTTGTAAAACTTTTACTTGTTTGGCCCATGGTATCCTAAAAGCATCCTTCTGTAAAACTTTTACTTGTTTGGCCTATGGTATCCTAAGCATCCTTCTGTAAAACTTTTACTTGTTTTGGCCTATGGTATCCTAAGCATCCTTCTGTAAAACTTTTACTTGTTTGGCCTATGGTATCACTAAACATCCTTCTGTAAAACTTTTACTTGTTTAGCTTATGGTATCCCTAAGCATCCTTCTGTAAAACATTTACTTGTTTGGCCTATGGTATCCTAAGCATCCTTCTGTAAAACTTTTACTTGTTTTGGCTATGGTATCCTAAGCATCCTTCTGTAAAACTTTTACTTGTTTGGCCTATAGTATCCTAAAAATCCTTCTGTAAAACTTTTGCTTGTTTGGCCTACGGTATCCTAAACATCCTTCTGCAAAACTTTTACTTGTTTGGCCTATGGTATCCTAAGCATCCTTCTGTAAAAGTTTTAATTGTTTGGCCTATGGTATCCTAAACATCCTTCTGTAAAACTTTTTACTTGTTTGGCCTATGTTATCCTAAGCATCCTTCTGTAAAACTTTTACTTGTTTGGCCTATGGTATACTAAGCATCCTTCTGCTTAAACTTTTACTTGTTTGGCCTATGGTATCTAAGCATCCTTCTGTAAAACTTTTACTTGTTTGGCCTATGGTATCCTAAACATCCTTCTGTAAAACTTTTACTTGTTTTGGCCTATGGTATCCTAAACATCTTTCTGTAAACTTTTACTTGTTTGGCCTATGGTATCCTAAACATCCTTCTGTGACTTTTACTTGTTTGGCCTATGGTATCCTAAACATCTTTCTGTAAACTTTTACTTGTTTGGCCTATCGTATCCTAAACATCCTTCTGTAAAACTTTTACTTGTTTGGCCTATGGTATCCTAAACATCCTTCTGTAAACTTTACTTGTTTGGCCTATGAACATCCTAAGCATCCTTCTGTAAACTTTACAACGTTTGGCCTATGGTATCCTAAGCATCCTTCTGTAAAACTTTTACTTGTTTGGCCTATGGTATCTAAACATCCTTCTGTAAAACTTTTACTTGTTTTAGCTATGTTATCCTAAGCATCCTTCTGTAAAAGTTTTAATTGTTTGGCCTATGGTATCCTAAACATCCTTCATAAAACTTTTAG
>JBBBDQ010023873.1:0-10469 GCA_037127315.1 Ascarosepion bandense
GTATTCCAGGCGGAACTGGAGCGTTTTGGTTTCCAGAACCACGCCGATTGGGTTCTTGGCTTCATCGGCGGAGCCGAGCAGGACGTCCCACGTGGTGTTGCTTCTCCTCGCTACGGCCCCGGCTCTGATCTTCAGTGTCTGCAGTCCCTCCTCGAACGTATCCCTGGGGACGCCGATCAGTTTCTTGGTCTTCAGGTCCTTGGTGATCAGGGTGATGACCTCGCCTCGATCTGCGCCAAGTGGTCCGGCTTCGAGACGAGCTCCGTCCTCTGATGTAGTCCGCGTAATCCTTTTGGATGGACTGGTAATAGTCCTCGTCCTTACGCGTGATCTTCTTGCCTCCTTTCCACCCAGAGGTCGAGGGTAAGGGGGACGCCGCCGCTGCTGCTGCTGCTGCTGCTGCTGTCCGTGCCGCGGGGGTGTTGCTGCTGCAGTTGCCGCCGGTTTGAATGTTGCTGCAGATCCGGTCGCTGGAGCAGGTTTCCCAGTTGCTGCTGCTGCTGCACGTTTGGTTGCTGCTGCAGTCGCCGCTGCTGGATTGGTCGCTGCTGGTGGTGCAGTCGCCGCTGCTGGATTGGTCGCTGCTGCAGGTGCAGTCGCCGCTGCTGGGTGGTCGCTGCTGCAGGTGCAGTCGCCGCTGCTGGTCTGGTCAAGCTGCTGCAGGTGCAGTCGCCGCTGCTGGGGTGGTCTCTGCTGCAGGTGCAGTCGCCGCTGCTGGTCCGGTCGCTGCTGACAGCGGTGGCCGCCGCCGCCTCCGCTGGTGTGGGGGAGCCGAACAGCATGCTCTCCCACTCGGTCAGCGGTGCGGGCTATGACGTCGTCGTCGTCTGCGTCACACAGTTGCCAGTCTCCCACCGACGCCGTGGTGGGAGTGCCGACTTCCCCCGGTCCTTCTGTGGCCATGCCACAAAAGTGACCGATCACCGGACAACTTTTCCGGTGTTTCGCAGCGTTTTCGGAAGAAACCGCTACTTTACGCTGGCCCGAGCAATGAACTCGGCTGGAAATCAGTTGTCCAAGAGACAAAGTGCGAGCAGATATCACTGCGGAACAACTACTCCACTAGGCTCTTCCAACGAACAGGGGAAGTGGCCAGGCCGTGGCCATGCCACGAGGTGGACAACTGCTTCCCGGTGTTTCGCGTTCCGAAGAAATACTACTTTTACGCTGGCCCGAGCAATAAACTCAGTCGGAAAACAGTATGTCCGAGAGGACAGAGTGCGAACAAATAACACGGAGGAACAAATGCTCCACTAAGCTCCCACAACACAAAATCCACAATAAACAAAAGTCTGGGGGAAGTGGCTGGTTTTATTTATTCATTTTTACATGAATTATGGCTCAAGGCCGAAAGGTGGGAGGGGAACAAAACTTGGGGTGGTCTTCAGTTACTATGTCCTATACCTAGCTAATCAGAATCACGACCCATGCGTACGTTACAATGATTCTCATTCACCATAAGAATTTGTCCATCAACACTCGTGTACTTATCTAGCACCAAAATATCGCAAAAACATACCGGGGACCTACAAAAACGCCCCAAATGTACATAAAAATTTGTGATTATTTACAAAATAGATTTTAAAATTTGTACATAAAAATTTGTGACTATTTACAATTATAGTACAAAAATAGATTTTAACATTTGTACATGAGATGATATGATGGGGGAGGGGTACAAGAAACAAAAAATCCCCAAAACAAAAAACAATTTCAAATGAATATTTATACAAATGTTAGTAAGACCTAAACACACCGTAATTAAAGAGGCCACTGTATTCTGCCTGTAGAGACAAAATCAAGCCGCTCTCTTTCTAAGGGGAATGGAGAAGCTGGGTACAAAAATAAATTGGACTGAGAATATATAAGGCTGACCCAGCCGAGAATAAAACGGGACAAATAATAAAATGGACAGTGGGAATCTCGAACTGGATCATAACAAAAGCAATGGAGCTGAACAGGCTAGGACAAATACATTCACCTACATTAACTAGGTATACAAAAGAAAGCTAACCTTAACCGCGGGAGGGGTTCCAGAGGAATCCACCCCGATGTGACTTGGCAGAACTAAAAAGAAAATCAAGGCTAGCCCCGGTCACACGAACCAGGCTCGCTGCATATATCCACCTTTTGCTAAAGTCTGTCGGGTGCAGCCGTTTCCGTTCAGTTCTAATCTCTCATTTTGAGCTGGTGCTCAAAATATCGGATTAGATCCTGATCCGAAAGACGACCTCCCCGCAAGACTTCCTCCAGACGCGTCATCCAAATCACCATTCTAGCCGGCCAGTAGCGACAGAAACACCATCCGCTTCACACCAGAGTACGGGGGGGTTGGCTACTGTCCACAGCGTATGCGCGATCAATGAGCACAAGCTCCTGCGGCGAGATACGAGCAGTCAACTCGCCGACACGCGCCCACAACGGGCGAACGCGCGAACAATGGAAGAAGGCGTGCGCGACGTCTCCTTAATTCCAAGGTTGTAACGTTCACAATCTGGCAAATCCGCCAGGCCCATTGCGAAACGCTTGTCATTGAGCGACAAACCATTCCGAGCCAATCGCCAGGTCAGAGAAAACTCAGAGTTGCTGAGCCAATCCGCACCTGGCGCCCAAGACCAATGTACGAGAGCAGTACCCACCAGGGACATGCCGAGCTTACTCCACAGCTTATCCTTCTCACGGCACCCTCCACTATTAATCCCCGATAGAAGAGTTTCCTAGGGCTGTGAAAGGTCACTGGACCGTGGGAATGGCCTGTGGCGCGCCAGGACATTCGAGCAGGAATTTCTATCGCACCCAAGGCCTGACGGTCAGCCATAGGGTCGGGGGAGCGATGGTAAGGCAAGGAACATGTCCCTCACTACCCCCGCAAGCAACCGATCTTCCTCCAACGCGCGCCTGAGAAATGCCAACCTCGAAGCGAGCACGTGGCTCCTCAAGTGTGGCATCCCCAGACCCCCTTGACACGGACGGAGGCAACAGACTCCTTTGTCGACCAGTGCTTGCGTCCTCTCCACAGGCAGGAGAATAGCAAACGCTCGAGCGCCTTCTCATGATCGTCACAAAGGGGAAGTACTGACAGCCGGTAAAGGATCATGGGAAAGAGGTATGTGTTGCACACACCTCCGCCAAGCCCTTCACGGAGAGACCCCGTCGACGCCAAACCTTGACCGACGCGCCGACTCCGCCAGTACTTCTTCAGACCAGTTTTTCTCCAACTGTAAGTCCGGACCGAACCAAACTCCGAGGAGCTGACCGGCCCGTCCGTCCAGTCGAAGGGGCCCGGGAGGGAAACACCCTTCCAAGCGCCTAACCGCAAGCCGGAAGACTTGTCGCAGTTAATTCTGGCCCTGTCACCTTCTCGTACCGTACAAGCGCCTGCTGTACCGCCTCTATGTCCCTGCGGGAGGACACAAAGGTCGTTACGTCATCGGCGTACGCGGAAACCCTGGCCCGAGCTCCGCCAGGGACTGCGATTCCACGTAGGACCGGACTGCCCGTCTCGTCCCCTTAGCCGGCGAAGGAGGGGCTCCAACGCCAGGACGTAAAGGAGAGCAGACAGGACAACCCTGTCGGACCGACCTAGACAGCGCGAAAGCGCCCCGACAGCTTCCCGTTCACCCGTACCACAGCCTGGGGAGCGATACAGAAGGCTAATCCAGCGGCTGAAGTCGGGTTTGAATCCGGCGGCCTGCAGGACAGCAGCCAGGTAGCCATGGTCAATCCTATCAAATGCCTTGGACTGATCCAAATTGATCAGCGCGGCCTCATCGTCGTCTTCTACACCCTCTACGATCGTGCGAATCAAGTGCAGGTTGCTCTGAATTGTTCGTCCCTTCACAGAACAAGTCTGATCCGGTCCCAACAGAGACTCGGCAACTAGCTGCAAGCGATTCGTCAGGATCTTGGCCAAAATCTTTAACTCCGTGTTTAGCAGAGTTATGGGCCTGTAATCATCTAGTTCCCTCCCAACCTTCTTGCCTTTTTCTCAACAGCGTGATCACGCCCCTGGTGATCCGACCGGGGATGGACTCGCCGAAACCAGTGGCTGAACACGACAGCCAAGAGCGGGACAAAAAGGTGCGACATCCTCAAGTACATTTCATAGGGCAAACCATCCAAGCCTGGCGACTTGCCTCTGCCGACCTCTCTTCAAAGCCACGTAGATTTCGTCCTCCGTAATCTCCCCTTCGCAGCTAGCCGCCTAGCCGGCAAAAGCCGGGGAAAGTCAGCCAAATAGCTGCGAAACTCTCGTCACGGAGTCCAGGCTCCTTGGTAAATCGGTAGTGTTCGAAATGCTGCCGGAACGCCTCGCACATGTCGTTGGTGGGATCTTTAGAGATGTCCTCCGGGTCGCGTACCTCTCGAATGTACCGGTCGCCGGCCTGGCGAATTTCTTCCTTGCGCAGTTCTGCGCCCATGTTCACAGCTTCGGAAGACATCTTGCTTAACTTAGCCCTAATTACCTGACCCATGTAGCGCCCGCTAGTCGAACGCTCCAGGGCCTCCTGGCCAAGGCTATCTCAGATCCCCTCCAGCCTCCGCCCGGGCGAAATTAGCACCAAGTGTCTTTGCCTGCAGCCTTATCTAGGTTGAGCCGCTGGCTATATTTGGTGGCGAAAGACCTAATGGTGTCCTTAAGGTTAACCATCTTCACCTACTCCCAATGACTCGCCCAGTTAATTCCCGCTGAACTAGTTTTGTCAGCTGGCCGAAAGTCCCGCCTGTCCAATAAGGACTGATTGAACTTCCAATAACCAGCCAACCTAGGCCTAAAGTCTAACACCACCCGGGCACAAACGAGTTTGTGGTCCGAGTAGCCTAACCAGTGGAACGTTGGACATTCTAAGAAGTCTATGTCGGCTTCTCTGACTAACATCCTATCCAGGTACGCGGATACCCGGGTAGAAGGCCAACTATGCGTCCACGTCCACATGCTCCCATCCGGATGATCGACCCGGTATCTATCGACGAGACCAAATTCGCCGATCAGATCAACCAGGCTACGATCACTTCACCTACCCGCTAGCGCCCCTTCCCCTATCCCATTTGGGGGTTAGGACGGCATTCCAGTCCTCAACTAAGATTAGCCGTGTTGAATGCACCATGAAGGGCTCCAACAGCCGAAAGAAAGAGACACGCCTCCACCTGGGACATTGGGCGCATAAACCGCAATCAGCCGGAACGACTTGCTTTTCACTGCAATATCTGCCACGATCAGCCGGCCCTCGGCACCGATACGGACACAAGCAAGGTCGATCCTCGCATCCAGGGTACGCTTGACCAGCAAGAAACACCTCTGGCATGCCGGCTCCCATATGCTGAATAGACGACATAGTCGTTAGACAGCACACACGAGTCGACTTCGCAAACAAAGTGAGTCTCTTGATCGCGGCCACATCCACGCCGAACGACAAGAGGTCACGAAGCAGGCGAGCCGCCTTACCCCGATCCCTCAGGCCATTCGCATTTAAGCTGGCTATCTTAATAGACATGATTTAGTTCTGAAAAGGAAAAAACAACAAAAACATGCAACAAAAGTACTAGTCACATACGGGACGGAAATCCCTAGCAGATAGGACCCGACGGACTGTCCTAGGGAACCCGTTCCTACATCATCGGACGTAATCCGTCCGTCTAGGACAATGCCGCCAACGTCCGTGGGGTATGTTAGTTTCACTACCCTATAGAGACTGGGGTGGAGTAAAACAGGGGACCTCCCCGAACAATTTTTTTCCATTTTTTTGAGTTCAGGTGTGTTGTGCTGAACCATAGTTATTTATGAAAAGTGTCTTTTTGCTTCGTGGATGTGGTCCCAGACCCTCAGGTTGCCACCGGTGTTCCTCACCAGGGTGATGACACCTGGGGCCTGGGGGAAAGTTTCTGGGATTTTCAGTGTTCTTGCCTCCACTGAGGTCAGCCTCAGCAGGGGCTTTAAGAGTTTTCGCCTCTGAGATGACCAGAGGCAACGTCCTCACTCACTTTAAGGAGTGCTTCCCCTTGGGGCAGGGCTTTTTTCTTTTTTGCCTGGAGAGGGAGTGACAGAGGAGGAGGGGAGGGAGTGGGGGTTAAAGCACAAGATTTCAGGGGGGTCAGTTTAAAGACTGGGGACTGGGAGGCTTTTTGCGGGGATGAAGGAAGATTCTTACCTTTAGTGCATAAGCTGTTTAACCGGAGACACTGCTGGTAGAGAGCTGCATTTTTCGGCTCGCGGCCTCCTTTCGTTGCTCCGGCTCCTTCTCCTGGCCTTTGTGTTGTTGTGCTGCTCCTCTGCCTCTTCCTCTCTCCCACGTTTCAGGGAGGGTGTCCTTTGTACTTCCATTTGCTGGGGGGAAGGACTTCTTGCCTTCCTCTCTGTTTGGGAGGAGACACCTCCTTTGGTTTTGCCGGCGCCTTCGCCGGGGACTCCTTAGGTTTGGTAGGAGTCGACAGCCCCACCGGGGTCTGCTTGGCAGGCGTCTTGACAGGTGGCGGCACATTGTCCGGGGAAGGTTTTTTGGCTTTCTTCCTGGCCACCACCTGCCATTCGCCGTTCTTGTTGGTCACGGAGACTGCGTAGGTTGTGCTTGTTTTCCGCCATCCTTCTCCTGCGCCGCTGGTTGCTGCTTGACCGGTTGGGCTGGTTGGGCCTTTAGGCTGACTTTGGTTGGGCACGCTTTTGCCACGTGCTCCGCCGACCCGCAGACCCAACAGCACGGCTTCCTGCCTTCTACGATGACGAAGATGGCGCGACCCCTGCAGGTGAGGATGTTGGGGATCTTTGCGATGTTTTCCTTGTCCAGGGTCACCTGCAGGGTCATGTCTCCCGTGAGGAATCCTGCTTTCGACCGGGTAGAAGAGGAAGACTTCGGCCACCCTTCCATATTGCACGAAGAAGGCGCCGACGTGATCTTCATCAATGTCCATGGGGACGCCGTGCAGCGTGATTTTCACCTTCTTCGTGCCCATGTACTCCGTGTGGAACTGGAGCGTTTTGGTTTCCGTAGAACCACGCCGATTAAGTTCTTGGCTTCATCGGCGGAGCCGAGCAGGACGTCCCACGTGGTGTTGCTTCTCCTCGCTACGGCCCTGGCTCTGATCTTCAGTGTCTGCAGTCCTCCTCGAACGTATCCCTGGGGACGCCGATCAGTTTCGTCTTCAGGTCCTTGGTGATCAGGTGATGACCCTCGCTCTCGATCTGCGCCAAGTGGTCCGGCTTCGAGACGAGCCTCGTCCCCCTGATGTAGTCCGCGTAATCCTTTGGATGGACTGCAATAGCCTCGTCCTTACGCGTGATCTTCTGCCTCCTTTCCACCCAGAGGTCGAGGGTATAAAAATGCCGGTGCTGCTGCCGCTGCTGCTGCTGCTGTCCGTGCCGGCGGGGGTGTTGCTGCTGCAGTTGCTGCCGGTCTGGACGCTGTTGCAGATCCGGTCGCTGGAGCAGGTTTGGCTGCTGCTGCTGCACGTTTGGTTGCTGCTGGTGCAGTCGCCGCTGCCGGATTGGTCGCTGCCGCAGGTGCAGTCGCCGCTGCTGGATTGGTCGCTGCTGCAGGTGCAGCTGCTGCTGGGGTGGTCGCTGCTGCAGGTGCAGCCGCCGCTGCTGGTCTGGTCGCTGCTGCAGGTGGCCGCCGCTGCTGGGGTGGTCTCTGCTGCAGGTGCAGTCGCCGCTGCTGGGGTGGTCGCTGCTGACAGTGGCCGCTGCCGCCTCCATGGTGGGGGAGCGAACAGCATGCTCTCCCACTCGGTCATGGGTGCGGGCTATGACGTCGTCGTCGTCTGCGTCACACAGTTGCCAATCTCCCACCGACGCCGTGGTGGGAGTGCCGACTTCGGTCCTTCTGTGGCCATGCCACAAAAGTGACCGATCACCGGACAACTTCTTTCCGGGTGTTTCGCGTTTTCGAAGAAACCGCTACTTTACGCTGGCCCGAGCAATGAACTCGGGCTGGAAATCAGTTGTCCAAGAGACAAAGTGCGAGCAGATATCACTGCGGAACAACTACTCCACTAGGTTTTTCCAACGAACAGGGGGGAAGTGGCTAGGCCGGCCATGCCACGAGGTGGACAACTGCTTCCCGGTGTTTCGCGTTCCGAAGAACACTACTTTTACGCTGGCCCGAGCACAAACTCGGGCTGGAAAACAGTATGTCCGAGAGACAGAGTGCGAACAAATAACACGGAGGAAACAAATGCTCCACTAAGCTCCCACAACACAAAATCCACACAAACAAAAGTCTGGGGGGAAGTGGTTGGTTTTATTTATTCATTTTTACATGAATTATGGCACAAGGCCGAAAGGTGGGAGGGGGAACAAAACTTGGGGTGGTCTTCAGTTATTATATCCTATACCTAGCTAATCGGATTCACGACCCATACATACGTTACAATGATTCTCATTCACCATAAGAATTTGTCCATCAAATACCTGCATCAGTATTCAGCAGTTCAAAAATATCGCAAAAACATACCGGGGACCTACAAAAACGCCCCAAATGTACATAAAAATTTGTGATTATTTACAAAAATAGATTTTAAAATTTGCACATAAAAATCTTTGTGACTATTTACAATTATAGTACAAAAATAGATTTTAACATTTGTACATGAGATGATATGATGGGGAGGGGGTATGAAGAAACAAAAAATCCCCAAAACAAAAACAATTTCAAATGAATATTTATACAAAATGTTAGTAAGACCCAAACACACCCTCGTAATAAAGAGGCCACTGCATTCTGCCTGCAGAGACAAAATCAAGCCGCTCTCTTCTAAGGGGAATGGAGAAGCTGGCACAAAAATAAATTGACCGGAGAATATATAAGGCTGACCAGCCGAGAATAAAACGGGGCAAATAACAATGGTCAGTGGGAATCTCGAACTGGATCATAACAAAAAGCAATGGAGCCGGGAACAGGCTAGGACAAATACATTCACTCACATTAACTAGGTATACAAAAGAAAGCTAACCTTAACTGCGGGAGGGGTTCCAGAGGAATCCACCCCCGATGTGACTTGGCAGAACTAAAAAAGAAAATCAAGGCTAGCCCCGGTCACACGAACCAGGCTCTCGCTGCATATATCCACCTTGCTAAAGTCTGTCGGGTGCAGCCGTTTCCGTTCAGTTCTACCTTCATTTTGAGCTGGTGCTCAAAATATCGGATTAGGATCCTGATCCGAAAGACGACCTCCCGCAAGACTTCCTCCAGACGCGTCATCCAAATCACCATTCTAGCCGGCCAGTAGCGACAGAAACACCATCCGCTTCACACCAGAGTACGGGGGCGACACATTGTCCACAGCGTATGCGCGATCAATGAGCACAAGCCCGCGGCGAGATACGAGCAGTCAACTCGCCGACACGCGCCCACAACGGGCGAACGCGCGAACAATGGAAGAAGGCGTGCGCCGACGTCTCCTTAATTCCAAGGTTGCAACGTTCACAATCTGGCAAATCCGCCAGGCCCATTGCGAAACGCTTGTCATTGAGCGACAAACCATTCCGAGCCAATCGCCAGGTCAGAGAAAACTCAGAGTTGTTGAGCCAATCCGCACCTGGCGCCCAAGACCAATGAGAGCGGTACTCCACTCTCGACATGCCGAGCTTACTCCACAGCTTATCCTTCACGGCACCCTCCACTAATCCCCGATAGAAGAGTTTCCTAGGCTGTGAAAGGTCACTGGACCGTGGAATGGCCTGTAAGGCCGCCAGACATTCGAGCAGGAATTTCGTCGCACCCAAGGCCTGACGGTCAGCCATAGTCGGGGGGAGCGATGGTAAGGCAAGGGAACATGTCCCTCACTACCCCCGCAAGCAACCGATCTTCCTCCAACGCGCGCCTGAGAAATGCCAACCTCGAAGCGAGCACGTGGCTCCTCAAGTGTGGCATCCCCAGACCCCTTGACACGGACGGAGGCAACAGACCTTGTCGACCATGTGTTTGCGTCCTCTCCACAGGCAGGAGAATAGCAAACGCTCGAGCGCCTTCTCATGATCGTCACAAAGGGAAGTACTGACAGCCGGTAAGCGATTCCGGAAAGAGGTATGTGTTGCACACCCCCCTCCAAGCAAGCCCTTCACGGAGAGACCCCCGTCGACGCCAAACCTTGACCGACGCGCCGACCTTTGCCAGTACTTCAGACCAGTTTTTCTCCAACTGTAAGTCCGGACCGAACCAACCCGAGGAGTCGATCGGCCCGTCCGTCCAGTCGAAGGGCCCCGGGAGGGAAACACCCTTCCCAAGCGCCTAACCGCAAGCCGGAAGACTTGTCGCAGTTAATTCTGCCCCTGTCACCTTCTCGTACTGTACAAGCGCCTGCTGTACCGCCTCTAAGGTCCCTGCGGGAGGACACAAAGGTCGTTACGCCGTCATCGGCGTACGCGGAAACCCTGGCTCGAGCTCCGCCAGGGACTGTGATTCCACGTAGGACCGGACTGCCCGTCTCGTCCCTTAGCCGGCGAAGGAGGGGCTCCAACGCCAGGACGTACAGGA